>BPLR01014050.1:0-161299 GCA_021605095.1 Caerostris extrusa
TATGAATGCCATTAGTTGGACATCAAGATGAATTCTTACTATGTTCACTATAGCACACCCATATGAGAAAGACAGCACTGCCATCAGTGATCTGCTGTTTTAGATGAGTCACAGTAATGTACCTTTATTCGACACACAATCGTTAACGTAAGCCTGGATGCGCAGATATCACTTCCCTCTGCTTTTTCTTATGGGGTTATATTAAAAATATCGTGTATTTAACAAAAAGACATGGGACATGACTAATAAAAAAACAGAGATTGGTATTAATGAGGATATATTACAGCGACATTTGTGGCTATAGCAAAAAGCAAGACCTATAGTGCGTGGCTCTAATCCTTCTTCGTGCGCCAAACTAACAAGCAAGGCAAAATCTAAGTTGGGCTTAAGGCTTAACCTTCTGCATTGCGCACATTGAAAAACAAAAAACTCAACGGCAATATTCCATATCTATCTTCACCGGCCTCTTCCATTATCTTAAGCCTTTTTCCTATTTAACCATATCTATCTTCTGGCCTCTAATATGTTATGGTAAAAAGGCCTCTAATATTGTTTCCAGTTTTTAATAAGGATGTTTCCATCATAGATTTTACTTTTTCAGAATTATTACGTCGTCCCTCACAGCAAAATATACAGCTTTATTTCTTCATTGGCGCAACAGTTCCATCGTGGGCCAAGGCCGCCTGCCTTCGAGATGTTTTCTTTTTTTTACGGTTTTGTTTGTCTCTATTGATATTGTGTGCACAATTTAGGCTAATTAGACAGGACCTACAGACAGTAGTTCCCGAACCACTAAAAGCATCCATCGCACCACTTTGGCTCGAACCTGATACCTGTGGCACGTAATGCTATCACTCGGCCATCAGGCTATAGCTTTGCCTACACGCGTGTATTTTTATGCTACTAACAGATACATGCCGATTGCAACGTCGGTATATTGAATATTGCAGTTTTTGCAGTTTTTATTACATATTTCATTTAACCACACTCTCAAGTTTCGTAGCGATGGGTTTCTTTTTCAACGAACTATTATTGTTATTATTTAAATTTATGAAATTGAGCTTTCTCAATTCTTGGAATCCTCCTTCTTTGATTCTAATGTCACCAGTGGAGTTTCGATATCTTAAAAGTGTTTTGTTTCATGTTCTCCCTTTGCCTTTCACAGTATGTTAGGAAAAATTTCAAAATTACAATGAAATGATTGATAATAGTGTAAAATAAAGCTTTGCATGATATCACACTTTTGATGTGTTTCGTATTTTATGCACTTTGTCAATAAATGCTCTTTGTCACGGTAGGCAAAGGATTGATGGTGTAAGTCTCTACCTCACCTTCGAGAAATTACCGAAAAGAATACTATCTCCTTGATTATCTCTAAGACACGCAATTATTTAAATATAAAATAATGTTCTCAACGTTTAACATTCTCTGCCCTCGTTTTGTTGCAAGCACCAAATCTGGTAGACTAAAGGATAATCTACGCAAAAAAAAAAGATATTATAATAATTACTGTATATTCCTAATATAAAACAAGAAATTGTTTTTTCTTCAAAACCCCTATGTGAAGCCGAAATGAGAAAAAAGAAAACTCATCCTGTAACGTACATTATTTACTGTAGTCTAATATTATTTTTTTGGTGTAGGTTTTCATGCTTTCTGTTAGTTGAGGTGCATATATCAATAATATCAGATTTTCCTTTCGGCAACGAAGCAACAATGTAAATATTACGTAAATAAACAACTTATTTTTGTAAAACAAAAAACAATTAATTTTTCATAAATTTAAATAATATGAAGAAATGAAAACCGGACTTTATTTAACGGTATTTGACGATTTATCACCTGTCCTTTGTTAACTGTTAAACGGAAAAGTTCACAAAAGATTTT
The DNA here is from genome assembly GCA_021605095.1 of Caerostris extrusa. NCBI lineage: Eukaryota > Metazoa > Arthropoda > Arachnida > Araneae > Araneidae > Caerostris > Caerostris extrusa. The sequence goes on from BPLR01014050.1 coordinate 1,888, forward strand.
CCTCAGATTACCAGATTCATTTATAAGCTGATCCCCGTACCCCGTTTTAAAACAATAAGGAAATATACGGTATTTCATTAAAATTAATTAGTATTTTTTATGGAGCAATTGGCTGTGTGATGATAACTCTGGCGCTCATTTGCCACAGGATTTCAGTTCAAGCCCCGTTGGTGCCTTGGATTGTGTGCTGGTTCGTAATTCACTTTAAACCGTCTAGTAGGACAGTAGAGCTTTGGTCTTATGGGCGGACAACCTAACCAGTGAAAAAAAGCATCTACTGCCTTGGGACAGATGTCAGTAGGCAGTAAGTAGACGGCTTTGGCCCATCTTGAGGCTATTGCGCCATTAAAAAGAAAAGTACTTTTTATAAATACTTTTGCTGGTTTTTTTTGTGAAGAACCTTTTTTTTTTAGTTGTATGCATTTAAATATCGTCAATGTGGCCAAGAGAGATGCATTTTCCATAATGAATTTTCCACATGAAGTCTCACCGCATGAAGATAACAAAGCAGAACGAATGACAAGAAGCTAAAAGCCGTCTGAGGCGAGAACAGCCTTTCACTGAACACATGGTAAACTCGAGGTAGTTCAGGGAATGTGCTCAGAAATGGTATCGAAACAGTAACATTTATTATTATTATTAGTCTCCATGATTCAGAAAAGTGACTCACTCAACGCATGAAACACCCAAGGCAGTTTAATAATCTGCATTGATTTCTAAAGGAAGCAGCCGCCTTATTTAAATGCAGCATTTAGTATCACCAATTTTAGTTGGTTCTTCTTCTTTGTTGAACATCGGTGGGGCTCAGGTGCCACTTATGTATCCCATGGACAGTCCACCAACGGGTGATGAGGGGAGACGTTTTAGGAGTGGCTATCCCGCATTTGCGTGTAGTATGGAAGAAAACCTGAGAAACTCCCAGTAGACAGCCTGGCTATCAGTACTAGATGCTTCTACCCTTATTGTCACAATCGTCATCGAGTCACCTCGGTTCTGTAAGCAGTAACAACAAAAACATTGTCTCCAGCTGATTTGAATATCAACCCTCCTGTACACCAGATGGTTTCAGTTTGTTGGTTGGTGAATTTTTAAGGCCCAAAAACCAGATTTGGTCCCCCTATGTAAAACAATTAGGTGTTAAATTTTTTTTTTAATATTTTTCAGAATTTTTTGTTTGCTGAATTTTCTTAAAAATTCGAGTTAATATTAAGAGGTAAAAGATACATTGATCTGAAAACAAATCACAAATAATGAAACTATGTAAAATACTATATATAAAAAAATTCCATTCATAAACATTTTCAAATTTAAAATCATAACAATACTATAAAAATAAATTTGAAAAATCCCGTTCAATTATCAAATCCCTTTTAAACAGATACCTTGTATGAAAATCATCAAACAAATTCTTTTCAAAAGGAGAGCGAAAATATGAAATTCTGTATTCCTCAGTATCATGCAAGTACTTCGGCATAGACTCCTCTTCAATGGCAGAAATAAATTTTGTAGATTTATTTCTACCGGCTAGTGTTTTCTACACTAGCCGGAATAGAATTCAGTTAGTTCAACGCTTAATTATGATTATTTATAGAATTCAATTAACTCTACTTTAATTCAGTTAATTCCTATGCTTTATTTTCCTATACTACTATGCCAAAAAAGTAAGACCAACTAAGACCTTTTTTTCAAAAACTGTTTATTTATTCTTCCAAATTTATTTCATCGCCTTCAAAGTAATCCCCTCCGGACACAATGCATTTAGCCAACTTTCATTCCAATCATAGATGCATGGTAAAAAGTAATCGGCGGCCTTCAAAGCACGTGGCGAAGCCAGAAGTCGCACGGTGTGAATAAGGTGGTTGTGGAACGATATGGGTTTCATTTTTTGCGAAAAAGTCACGAAGAATCATTGCAGTGTGAGATGGCGCATTTAGTGCTTTCGGTACCAATCGAGATTTAACACGTTTGAGGCCCAAAATGGAATTGACTGATCCTTTTGAAATTCCAGCATCATCAGCAAGGTCTCTAATTGTAAATCGACGGTTTTCAAGCACCAAAACCTTTAATTTTTGGACGTGAACTTCGTCGGTTGAGATTGGTGGTTGGCCAGACTGCTCTTGGTCTTCAACGCGTTCTCTGCCTTCTTTGAACTGTTCATACCTCTTGTAAACATTTCTTTTCAATATAGGAATGCTCACCGAATGCCATCTGCAACATTCAATGCGTTTTTGCAAACAAAATTGAATGCAAGTTCTTTGCTCACTTAATTCAGACATTTCAAAAATCGCCGCAATCAGTTTCAGCGTCTCACAAAGCCAAGCGTAACTCAAACACTAATGAATATTTTGACATCAAATTCCATACAGATGTCAAGGACTGTGCCAACAACCTGAAAAAAAAAAAAAAGATTGAAATTCCATAAGCCCTGGGTATTTTAAATTGAAAATTGGTCTTACTTTTTGGACACAGTGGTATAAGGACTTGTTTCTTTTTCCCAATAACAGTTTGTTTAATTTTCTTTTTGTTTTTAGTGTGAGTAACAACTTCGGTGACGCAACAGTATTGGTCATAGAAGCTACAGGCGTGAAAATTGGCTGTTCCATCTGTATTGGTTCAGAAGTATTAAGTGACTTAAGCTTGAGTAGTGGAGGACAAATCAAACCGGTTATATCTGGGTCTGTCATCACCGAAACAGATGCAGCCGTGGGTCTTTGTGCTGGAAGATATCGCTTTACTTTCAGTGATACCTGCACAAGAAGGGGAGGAATGTTGAGTAACCATTTTACGAGTTTCGAGTAAGATAAATTCTTAGTGATTTTTTTTTTTTGATTTTTTTTTTTTCTTTTCAAGCTGTCATTTAGGACAGCACTTGGAATTTGATGGATGAGACTATTGACATAGGATTGAATTAGGATTGGATTGGCAATCTGTGTATGGATGACAGCATGGAAGGAAGGAATTGTAACAACTTATTACGAAATACAAATACGATCTGAAGAAGTCTGTAGTCTGGGTGACGATAAAGAAAATTACGAGATTTGGTTTGGTTTATCGCCCTACGGTCATTTTGTGCACACTTTGGGCTTATCAGACCGGGATTCCGAACCACTCACAAACATCCATGACACCGATAGGATTCTAAACTGAAGCCTGCGGTACTAATGGCCAGAGTATAGCCAATTGGTCATTAGGCAACGGAATTTCAAGAGGACAAAGAAATAAAAGGTATACATAACTAGACCACCACGGGCTATACACCTATAATGACACCCATACATGCATATCCTATACATACGTGACACCTATACACACATACATACACCTATACATACATAAAGGAGATGTACCCTTGAGGAAGTTCAGAGGACCCATTCAAGAAGTGCATAAATCCCTCGCTGTTCTTTTATAATCTGAACCGAATTGAAATTTAAAAAAAAGCCGCATTATTTGAGTGCCACATTCAATAAGACTTGGTCCAAAAGATCTGTTCTCTCAACGCCTGTTATACTCGAGGTTTTTCTTTTAACCTGCTCTGAATTGGGATTGGAACAGTTGCATTATTTAAACTTAACATGCATTGGCACGAGATTTAAATGATCCATTCTCTCAATGCATGACATATTTAAAGTGATTCAGAAATCTGAATTGAATCATTAAATATATATCCAGGGTGCACTAAGATATGACTGCTGTCCCTCACAATTTCCAGAGAACATTCAAAGAGGCATTTAAATGTTCCAAACTTTTCTCCTCGAGAACAGCGGAAGGATTTTCTAACTTACCAATACATTGTTCATGACAAAGACACGAAACGTTTTTACGGCATAACTTGTCTGGTTTCGAACCGATCTCTTTCAGCTCCAAAACCCAGTTCTGACTCTTTACATTATTGCAGATTTTATTAAATAATTCTTCGTAAGATTTTAGCATTCATTAGAACAGAAATCTTCAGACTGGCGGTCGACACCAACCGCGCGGAACACCATTTATCTGGCCCGTCACAGATTATTTTTGATTTCATTGTAAAATGTAAAATTTACAAGGTAAGTAAATCATGCAAAATAATTATCAAACGTTTTTTATGTGACGACTCATTAAGAAACACAATAACTAAATTTTTTTTTTCTTTCTAATGCAGCTGGCAAACACTTAGACACTTGGTCTTGGATCTTAAGGCAAGCGCTACACAGACGTTACTGGCTTTGCATGACCCAGGGGCTCGTGTAACTTGAAGATAAGAAACGGACGCGGAGTAATAATGCCTCCCGCACCGCTCTACGATCCTATTAGACCGGAACCTACAGTTTTAAAGTGGATTCGAACCACTACAAACACCCATGGCACCGCCGGGACTCGAACCCTGAAACCTGTGGTACCGAGCGCCAGGCGTAAGCCACTCGCCATTCAGGTCCTACAATAATTAACATAAACTGAACATATTAACTGCAATCAGTGCTATGAAACTTATCCTAAAAATTTACAATAAGGGACGTATATAAGCAATTGAAATAATGAAATTAACATTATAATCATGATTAAGGAGATTCTCGTGGCCATAACTTTCCATTGACAATTGTTTGCAGCTGTCCGTGGAAGTTACATCTATACTGTAGCTCTATTACTCGTTACAAAATGGCGTTGTATACTTCGACTAACCAAGCATAATTTGCGTTTTTACGTAATTCGAAGATGTCGATGGGTAGTGCAAGAGGGCATCTGACATATCTTTGATACTTGCCAGTAAGCACAAACTAAAATTAAGAAAATTGATACTTCATTTGCTGGCTTGTTCCGAAACGAGTTTGCACGAAATTTAAAACTACGATATGTTGGTATAATTAGCTAGTTAGGTCTTGGCCCTTGGGAGTTGGTAGAGGAGTCAGTGCGGACTTTAGGCTAAAAAAAGTTTGAAGATGAGACTTAGGATGAGTTCCTCAAAGGACGTAAGCGCCTGATGTCCAACTGACTAGCGCTCTGGCTATTGGTACCGAAGATTTCAGGTTCGGAATCTACGTTAAACTGTAGGTCCCGGTCAGTTTAGCCTAAAATGTGCATAAGATGACCGTGAACAAACCAAACCAATCAAAGGGCGCAAATAAAAAAGAATTTAAAACGCTTTACAGAACATTAAAAAATAACATACGTCTTCTAAAAAATATCCCTCAATAAATAAATGAATGATATGAATCTTATGTTACTACTTGTGCATGTTTTTGAAAAATGTTGTAATTATTATTAGTTTTTTATTGAAATTTATTTTGTTTAACTTTTTTTTATTAAAAAATGGATGAAATGAAAGCATTTTTGAAGTGATTTGGATTTTTTTTTTTCTCATTTTATTGTTACTCTGACTAAATGACCTAATATTTGTTGAAATGTTACCCATTCATTGTATAAAATATCACAAATAATATTCCTCCGTCTCGTCTATGGAAAGTGTTTCATTTGAGATCGCATTTGACTTGAGTTTTGTATATTTAAAATTCCAAATAAAAAGCTATAACCGTACAAGGTTCGATGAAATAGAACAATAGAAAGCTCTGTGTCTGTTTCACATAAATAATTCAATCCATAGAAATGTGAAAAGCAACAAATTACGGCATTTGAATCGATAATAAATAACTATTTATGATGGTATTTAATCAGAGCTATTGTTTGAAATCACATATCGATCATTTTAAGGGGTTTTTCTTACGCCTGGTGCACTTGTCTCGCTCGCAACCAACACACTAGAGGGGTGGCGGAAATAATGAAAGGGATTTGGCTTTCTTGCAGCCATGCGAGCTTCTTTCATGACGTTTTTTTCCACCCATCTTAAAAGAATGACTTTCATTTGAATGAGAAAGCATTATGGGAATGTCTTTTTAAGTAAAATGTTTCAATCACCTTATAACAACAGTGTCACTCTGAGGTACCATACAGATAGCAGGGACAGGAAGTCGGCTAACAAATTTCCGTTTCATGATTTCCGACTCCTGAATTGAATTTTTACATTGACTTCCGATCTCGACTATTTACCGTAATTTTATGAACTATAATTTTTACTAATGGATTTGGAACGATTTGTGCAAAAAATTCTACGACTTCTATTGAACTAAAATATCAATATTTTTACATTATCAAAGTATTTTTTCAACGTTATAGTGTTTGCACAAGAGGCCTGATGGCCGAGTGACTGGAGCTGGGTGCCACAGATTTTCTGGATCGAGTCCCGGTGGGGCCATGGATGTTTGTAGTGGTTCGGAATCCACTTTAAACCGTTGGTCCCTGTCTAATATGACCGTATAGCGTTGAGTATGGCTGACAACCCTACACTGTTAAAAATAAAACTTCTTCTGTATCGAAATCTGCCAGTAGGTCGACGGCCTTGCTCCTCCATGGTCTGTAGTGTCAGGGAATGGGGCCTGGTGGTCGAGAATCTGGCGCTCTGGTCCTCGGTACCACAGGTTTCGGGTTCGAATGCCATGGTGCCATGGATGTTTGTAGTTATTCGGAACCCACATTAAGCCGTAGATCCGGGTCTCTACACTAGAGCGTCACAGAGCTCAATCAGGCTTCTTCTCACCCACATCATTCCCAAACTGTAAAGGAGCAATTCAGCTCTAGGCACAGTGATGTGGTGTGATGTAGTAGTAGTAGTGCCAGGGAGTTAGTTAGCATTTGAATTCACTTGAAGATATCCATGCACTCTGAATTTGCTTACAAAAAATATATATCATATAAAAATAACTAAATTTGACAGGTAAAACACTATTACAGAATAGATGAAGATATGCAAAAGTAAATGGTACATTGTAAGCAAAAATTATGCTATATTTGTAATGCATTAAATCTAATTCGTTTTTGAAAATAATATAGCATTTGTAGTATCTTTTTCATTGTTGATCCGAGATTACTGCCTATAAGCATTCATGATGAGAAACGCTCTCAAAACTGACTCGGTTTGCTGCTAAAACAATTTGTTAGTGGTTATATTATTCTATATCTTTAATTTTTGAGCTTCTTCTGCGAAACAGGGATTGCATTCTGATTTTCATGTCTTCCAAAAGAATTACTTGCAGTAATGATAAAACTTAAACTCCCATGCATTGTCTGGACATCCCTCGGAGGAGGATTTATACTCCGAGCCTGGCAATCAACATAGATAATATTATTCGGGAGCACCATGATATTGGATTTCCTTGTACTCTGCAGGGGATACGACAACAACAAGACCAACATAATAACTCCTTTCTTAATAGTTCGATGATCGATTGTATGGAAAATTGGCAAGTGGCCAAGTTGGACGGATTTAACAAAGCGACGTATTGTTAAATCCGTCCAACATCCGTCCACATTGGTATTGTTTAGGTGTTATAATTACAATAAAAATCATACAAATTTTTAATCATTAAAATTTTAAAGTACACAATATCAGAAGAACAAATAGGTGAAAAAATTCCTCAATAACAATTAAATTCTTTACTTTCAAAACACCCCAAACAAGCTGTGCGCTTGTTAGGGGTGACGGATAAACACCCTAAAAAGTAATCGATTTGTCTTTTTCCATTCTTTAAACCGGATGTTTATATTTCCACACAATTTTTTTTCTAATGCAGCTGGCGAACACTTAGTCAGTTGTCTTTTATGCCTTAAAACAAGCGCTGCACCGATGTTACTCACTTAGCACTACCCAGGAGGTGCGTGTAGCTTGAAGATAAGCTACGGACGCGGAGTACGCATGAACTAAAAAATGGATACTATTCTAATGTATAGATGAGTGACTGCCCGTTGAGATTTTTAGAGAAAAAAAGTAATGTTTTTAATAAAAATGTTATTAACTCATCTCTGAATGAATATATTTAAACATTTTAGTTCAATTCATACAAAAGATCATTCAAAACATAGAGTTAAAATTTTATTTGATTCTGAATTTTTTTATATGACTGATACCGTCAAAGAAAAAAAAAAAGACAGACAGAAATTCAGTTTTGAATTTTTAATGCATGAATGTCTCTTGATTGCTTGATTAAACAGCTGTATTTCGACGTCTAGAAACAAACTTAAAACAGTTTTGGAAAGCTAAAGGTTTTATCTCTAAAACAAAAACGATAAAAACCTGTTCTTTCCACGAAAATATCATGATTTTAACATGGCTAATTATTTTAACTTGGAGAATGGAGGTGATTAAGATCTTTCGCACTACCATTCGCTATTGACTCTATCTTCAAATGCAACTCTTCCATCCGTTGCTATATTCATAAGTTTCAACTGATTCCTACTTTTATTTTCCTTTATTTCTTTTTATTTTAGGTTCAGTGAAGCATTAAACTCTAAAACCTATCTTAATTTTGATATTCGGTTTTTCTTTTCCATCTTATGTGTATGTTTTGTTACAATATACAAACATCCCCACACCCACACACACACACACATATATATATATGGGGGGTCCTATGAAAATAACCGTTCGAAATTAACAGATAAAAAGTATTATAGAACAGCTGAAAACAAAAAAAAAATTGTACAAATTAAGCACAACGATACTATATTTGAAATATTTTTGTTTTTAATAATGCGTGGAATAGCTTCTATAAGATCTTCTTTCATTGCGGAACCAACAAAACTTTTGATGCACTTCAGTAGTGAGAAGAGTCTCTCATCAATTACTTAGTATACTGATAAAACAGTATTCTCATATTTTGAAAAAATAAAAAAAAAAATATTTTTTAGATTAGTCGAGTGTGAAGTTTATATATCGATTCTAGAATCTGACTACCGACTCCTACACAAATACTTGAATCCCGATACCGACTCCTCATCTCTGGTTGCTACTACATACACCACATCATATCACACATCATTATCCCTAGAACTGAAATACCCCTTTGGAAATTATGTGGATGAAACTTATGTAATCACACAATGATGGAGGAAAAAAAAAAGAAAGCGGTTTATTTACAATCAGGAGAAAAATGGTGTAGGTAGGGGGTGAAAGTCACAAATCTGAATCCAATTTGAGCGAAAGAGATTCGTGTAATAAAAGACATTACAAGGTTTGAGCCGGAGTGCAAGAAAATACCAGTAAATTTTACAGTATTCACTTTTTAATATTTCTCAGACTAAACAATGAAGATACGATTTTATAATAAACAATATAAATAAGTATAAAATATAACCCAAGTAAGTATTAAAAAAATACCGAAAACAATATGAATAAAACTAATATGCGAAAAGTAAGTTTGGTACGGCATTGAAATGTAATATATAGACCCGCCGTCTAAGCTCTTCATTTTGGAAAGACTTTTGTATGCGAAGCTCCAGTTGGTCGCTCAACTATTCGAAAAGACCATGGTCTGCAAGAAATGTCCTTGCGGGGTTGTAATGTAGGTGAAACAATGAATAGAAGTTTATGTGATTCCACAGTCATTGCGAAAAATTTTTTTATTGAAGTTTACAAGAAATCCTCGCGCATCACACGAGGTTTACAGAAGTAAATAACAAACAAATCAATAACGAAATATTTTTAAAAAATGATAAATTAAAAATGACACATAACAATGCAAACAGAAAGAAAGAGAATTAAAAAAAAAAAAAAAAAGCAAGAATTTACGAAGTACTGAAAAAGAAAGTTTCTTATTAACAATTGATTGGTGATGGATTGTCAGTTCTTTCCTTTAAAAATTCCTACAGTGTTCAAGCCTAAAAAAAAAAAAGAATGTTATAATTTTTTTTTTTTTTTTTTTTTTTTTTTGCATTTGGTTGATGTCCGAGTGGCTAGCGCTCTAGCTCTCCGGGTTCGAGTCCCGGCGGTGCCATAGATGTTTGTAGTGGTTCAGAGTTGGTTAAGCCGTAGGTCCCGGTCTCATATGACCGTAGAGCGTCACAGAGCCCAATCAGACTTCGCACCCATATCCTTCCTCAAACTGTAAAGGGGCAACTCAGCTCTAGGCATAGTGATGTAGTGCAATAGTATTCAATAAAGATTTATTATATATAAACTTAAATATGTTTAGATTGGAGTTAAAAGTGTCATATCTAGTCATAAAACTAAAAAATATTCCATTTCTTCGTACTGCAAACCAGGGATCGGGAGATGTCCGAAAAATTTCTGGCACTTGAGTCGAATTTTTTACAACGAATCTTAACTCATTACTGTAATTTTATATACTATGATCCTTACTAATGGATTTAAAATAATTTATAAAATAAATTCAATAACTTTTATTTAAATCATTTATCTATAAAGACAGTTTTTGCATAAAAATTTATTTTTTGCAACTTTAAAAACGTACTATTAGCTCTCACTTAAAAAAGATATTCTTGTACTCTAAATATGTTTAAGCAAAAAAATACTTGTATCCTATAAAAATAAGAGTACCAAATTAGCAAGTACCAAAGTATTAAAAAATAGGTTAAGACAAGAAAAGGAAATTACACATTTTAAACACAAAGATGCTATAGTTATAGTATATTAAATCTGTTATAAATAACAGACTAGCTTCTATGATATATTCTTTCATTATGGATCCAAGATAGCTTTGTACAAAACTCACTGCTGAGAAAAGCCTCTCGATACTTGTATGGTTATGCTGCTAAAGTATTAACCGTTTTTCTAGTCGCTATATTACTAAAAGATATAATTGAATGTCCTCCTTAACATTTAATTTTAACATTAATGTCTATTATTTTGGAAAAATAAAAAATTTTTAAATCGGGTTTTTAAACTGACTTTTAATTCCAACTGCCAATTCATTTCTGTCGATTTCTCTTTCCTCCCGATTCCGACTTTTCACTTCTACTGCAAACTATTACAAGGAATTTCACTTTAAATGAATCGAGGTTGTTAAATGATAGGAAGTACACTAAAAATGAGCAGATGAGCGGTAAATAAAAGTTGCTTTTTAATGTGAAAGGGAGCTGAATGTTCACTTAATCATCTGTAAGGTTTAATTATAATTAGAGAGACGCGAGAGGTCGCCACTGTGACCATTACTATGTGAACTAATAAGTAACAGGTGGGCTAAAAGGTTCATAGGCTGACTCATAGATGGCGCTACTAGAATTAAATCCATATGATTTTTAGTTAGCCCTAACCTTCAAAAGACACGTGTATAAATTTGACAGCTGTTGCACTATTAGTATGTGAATCATAGCATTTTTAGTGAAGCAACATTTGTTAGTTTGAAAAAATGGATGAAAAGGAATTTCGTGTGTTAATAAAGCATTGCTTTTTGGAGAGAAAAAAAATACTATTGAAGCCAAGGCTCGACTTGACAAACATTATTCGGACTTTGCACCAGAAAATCAAACCAGAGAAGGGGCTTGCTAAATTTAAAAAGAGGCGAAACGAGCACCGAGAACGATGCACGCAGTGGACGCCCCAAAGAGGCTGTTACCGACGAAAACATCAAAAAGTCCACGAAATAATTTCTGATAACCGTAAAGTGAAGTTGATTGAGATAGCTGAGACCTAAAGATATCAAAGGAACGTGTTGGACATGTCGTGAATGAATATTTGGATATGCGAAAGCTCTATTCAAAGTGGGTGCTGCGCGAGCTTACATTCGGCCAAAAACAACAACGAATTGATGATTCTAAGCAGTGTTTGGTGTTGTTCAATCGTAATAAACCCGAATTTTTGCGTCGATATGTGACAATGGATGAAACATGGCTCCATCATTTCACACCGGAGTCCAATAGACAGTCAGCCTAGTGGACTGCACATGATGAACACTAAAACTGCTGTAACTCACATACTAATAGTGCAACAGCTGTCAAGTTTATACACCACGTGTCTTTTGAAGGTTAGGGCTAACTAAAAATCGTATGGAGTTAATACTAGAGCGCCATCTATGTGTCAGCCTATGAACATTTCAGCCCACGTGTTACGAGCGTTATCGTGGAGATGACGAGGCAGAACGCTAGGAGCGTCTGAGTGAGATACACGGTCAGTGACCGTATGTGATGTGTTTATGATTTTTAAGTATAAAATAGAATTGATATTGTAGGGCACAGGGGGCCTTGTGTATTAAGTATTGTTAATGTTGTAAATAAATTAATATAAAGAGAGAGATTGTGTGTTTTCGTCCACCAGACGCCTACAACACAAAACCACCTGACACAACTAGTTGCTAGCAAGCGACAACACATCCGAACGTAATCATTCGGCAACAATTCAAACTCTGGAAACGGTGGAACACATTTTATTACATTGCAAAAAATATATAATACGAAACAAACTCCAAAGTGCTTTTGGTTATAGAGTTCTTTCATACTCATGGTTATTCGATCTGTCTGAAGCTATTAATCAATTCTACAGTTATACGAAAAGTCTCGTAACCCCGTCAACTATGGGGTGCCCCATATGTTTTCTTTGTGTTATCTCATTTTCACTTTTAGTTTCAAGTACTAGTAGTACTTCATGCGTTCTAAATCATCGTTTAAATGTTAAAATGTTTGATCGCTTGATCAGTAGTTTGTCTATTCCTTTCATGTCCATATATACTTCTTTTTATTGTTATTCTTTTGATTGTTAGAAGGTGTCAACAACGTTTATAGTATTTCAGAAGGAAATTTGAACTCCTGGAACTTCGAATTTTTCGGTGACTTTGGAATTTTAAATTTTGGAATGTATTTTAAGGAGATCTTATTTCCACTTTTGTAAATTTGGTTGGGAAGAAAAACATTTGGATAAATTGAGATAAAGCAGCGTCATCGAGCATACATCTCAAAAGCGTTAAGTCAACAATTCAAAACACCGCGAGGTGATTCACAGGGAAGCATTATTTCTAACATAGCAACCAGAGAAGAGATCACTTTCAATGGTGTTGCAGCAGAAAACGACAGCGCAAATTTTTGAAGTAATGTTTAATTTAATGCAAATTTTTAAAAAACATCATACAATGTAAAACATCATCAAATTAAATCCTATTTTAGGACCCCAATTTTGTCAAGTTGCCAAACTGGAGATAATGTACAAAATTCCGCATGATGTTTATAAATTTTTCAAAAGAATTGACAACCTAATTTGTCATTCCGTAAGCAAATTTTTTGAATATTTCTCTTGGTAGACACAGTTCTTTTTCCATAAATTTTTTTATTAATCCATGAAAATTAAAAATACATTTAGAGTCGCAAAGAACACAGGAGCGAGGTTGACCAAATTAAAATGATACTGATTATATAACATGTTGACTGGAAAATGGAATATTTGTTAAAACCTTATTGGTTGCCTTTTTTTACAGCTTCTTCTTCATTGGTGCCACAGCCCCATAGTGGGCCAAGGCCGTTTGCCTACTGGCAGATTCCATGATAGGAGATGTTTTCTTTTTAATGGGTTAGGTTGTCAGCCCTACGCTCTACAGTCATATTAGACCGAGACTTATGTTTTTAGGTGGATTCCAAACCCCTACAAACATCCATGACACCGCCTGAACTCGAACCCGAAACCTGAATTTTTTATAACTACAAAATTATGTTTAATAAATTTATCTTACAATTTGGTTTGGTTTGTCACTCTACGGTCATTTTGTGCACACGATGGCTAAACAGACCGAGACCTACAATTTAAAGGGGGAATTCCGAACCGCTCACAAACATCCATGCCACCACCAGAATTCGAACCTGAAGCCTGGGATACCAAAGACCAGAGCGTTAGCCACTTTGCCACTAGGCCGCAATTTATCGTACAAGTTAAATTACAATTTTTTTTCTGCCGTTTTATCTTATTTTTTTTTTTTTTTTAGGTTGTGCGGGACTTGATATTTTTTAACTGTAACTGCAACTGATATTTGTTTAGATTGAATTTTATCAGAGCAAGTTGCTTGTTTGGCAGCATTTTTTTTTTTTTTTTATTTGGCGAAATTAAGGTTCTAAAATACGATTTTGTGGCTTGCTGTCTCTAATTTCACAGTACAAAAAAAAAAAATTTACTAATTATAATATACTTTCAAAATCATTGAAATGGTTTTGCTTTAAAAAACCATAAAATTCTTCAAATTTCGTTCCGTTAAATTACGTAAGAATTTTAAAAAAATTGATTTACGTATCATTTGTTGTTAATTGAATCAATCTTATCTGTATTTAAAAACTAATTGAATTTCGTATTTATTTATTTTTGTTCGAAAAGTTTAAATAATTTTTATTAAAAGTATAAAAACATTAAATGATAAATATGTCAGTTAATTGTTAAATAAATTTTTCGAAGTTTTAAATTTCAAACAACGATCCATCCAAAACCAAACTCTTTTCGCTTTTGACTAATATAGCAACTTGTGTGTTTAAAGCACCCTTTACTTTCCGACACATTTTCAGAAAAAACCAGTCTTACCACAACTTCACGAGTTCATTCATCTATGGAAATGCAAACTTCAGCGACAAAACGACACAAAGACTTTAGTTGTAACCTATTTTTTTTTATATGTATATATATATATATATATATGTATGCTAGTTTAAAAATATTTGCAAAAGTTTTCAAATTGTTTAAATACAGGTGAAACAGAGTGCACCTCGTAGCAAGCTAGTTATGGGAAAGTCAATTTAAAAAGGGCACAAGTGTTTATAGTAAAGTTCCAGGAAAACTATAAAGCCGCTTGTATTTGTACAAAGGATCAAACTAACTTGCAGGGTTGCATTTTTTAAAAACACAAAAAGATGTGTACATAAACACATAGCACTTCTCCGTCGAATTTTGAGATCCTACATTTGTTTATAAATACATTGTTATAACAATTTGTTTATAAATACATACATTTTTATAACTCCATTCCAAATATTAATAATTCTGTTTTTGAATGATCTAAGCAACTATGTTTACGACATTTCTGATTTCAAAAATCGCAAAAGACCTCGCGCTGTTCTGAATATTATTCATTAACGTTCCGATATCCCCCTTTCCGAATGACCATGCAGTTTCTCCGCTGAGTCACAATTTCCCTCCAATCGTTATTGTTTCTATTGTTTACTTTTTTACTAGCTTTTTATTCCTTACTTATTAATTATAATAATAATATTATTAAAAAAAAAAATATATATATATATATATACTTAATTTTCTTTCATTAATTAAAAAAATTAATAAGTAAATTTTTTGAAATAAATTAATAATGCTTTTATGCTTTTGCTTTTTTTTAAATAAATTAATATTACTTTTTTTTATCTATATCCAATGGTCTTAAAGCTTTAGAAATTTCTCTCATTCACAAAGCAAGAGATAGAGGTTGCTATACAACCAAGGTTCTGCCGTCAACCTGGAAAATCGTCGTCGTCGTGTACATAAATTAATCCTTATCATCCTGTAAGCGTTTCTTGGTGAGTGTGGTCACAAATATTTTAGTTTTTGTTTTTAAATAAATCAAATTTATAACATAGAACTTATGTGCGTTGTACCCATCATATAGTCTTGTAGTTACCAAATTTAATTTAATTGAATAGGGCTTGGCTCATTCAACTGTGTGTGATGCTATCAATGTAAATATGATTCGTATTTCATTCAAAACACTTTATCAACTATTAGAGGTGGTTTTGAGAATTGCAAAACTTATTTGGGAATTGCTAAAAATAATGTGCGAATAGCAAAGTTAATGATATCCAAAGTGTAAAAAATCATTTTTTGTAGTTAATCTTTCTCTTGCAAATGCAGGACGAATGTAAAAGCAACCGCTCTGATCAGAAATTATACATTAGTAAACTTAGTCTTAACTTGATTTAAGACACTTCATAACCATAGAATAGTAATATAATAGAGCGAGTACTTATTATAAAGGATCAATATATTTGGGAGCATTTCCCAGTCCTTTCCGTTCTAGAGTAGGCACTTCATCGCTCCTTGGCTCCTTTTTCCCGTGCTCATTTATTTATAAAGCATAAGCATGTTACGAAGCTATTTTGAAAATTCCAAAAGATCTTCTCAATCTTCTTTTTAACTATGTGCTTATTAAAGATAAATACGCACAAGACATGTTATCTTATTTATAACTCACATTTTCTATGAAATTTAATAAAGGTTTTTACGAAAAGTTAATTTAAATTAATATTTTATTTTTAAATCATTTTGGAGGGAAAATCATACACAAGAAAGTTTATTAATAGAATATAAATGTCAAATATTTAGAAAAATTAAATTTGTAGTGTGCAGATTAGGCAACCAGATTGTACCTGGGTGGGGTGGGGTTGAGATACTTGAGGTACAGGTTGGAGAACTCACAGCTTTATTTGCACACATACAATTAGAGGCATACAATATTTAACACATTTGAAGGCATATTATAGATCCGTGGAAGTATTCCACTTCTAAGCCGAAAATAAGATACTCAACTACACCCAAGAGTCAAAACATTATGACCACCTGTCAATAACGAGTTGGCCCACCTTTGCGCGCAACACAGCTTCAACTCGCCTTGGCATGGATTAATACCATCATTTAATACCACTTCCACCTGATCACGTGCCTTCCACGTCATCCAGGCGAGTTCATTGCAAAATGTAGGGTTGGTCATAATAGAGAAGTTTTTTTGCATATCGTACGTTAGTTATGGTAGGACGTCCGTTAGCTTTTTTCTCCCTAGCGCGCATGCTCATAGGAAACATAATTTCCTATGAGCATGCGCGCTAGGGAGAAAAAGCTAACGGACGTCCTACGGTAACTAACGTACGGTATGCAAAAACTCTCTAATGTTTTGGCTCTTGAGTGTATATGCGAGATGCACAATACATTACTAAATACGACAATAAATATAGTTCCTGTCAGGATGAGAGTCTGTTGGCCGACTTACACGCAGGGTGGGATTAAATATATTTCCTCTCGGGACGAGAGACTATAAATTAAACGCTTCTCAGCGGGAGCATCATCAGTTAAATGCATTTTTAAGTTATAAACATTTAAAATTTAAAAAATTTCTGAATTTTATTGGAAAATTATGTAGTAAAGGCATGTTATAGAGCCTGATGGCCGAATAACTAGTGCTCTGGAGCGCGATGCCACAGGTTTCGGGTTCTCGGCGGGCCATGGATGATTGTAGGGGCTCAAAATTCAATTTAAACCGTAGGTCCCGGCGATGCCATGGATGCTTGTAGGAACTCAGAATCCACTTTAAACCATATGTTCCGGTCTAACATGATTGTAGAGCGTACGGCCGACAACCCTACTCAGTAAAAAAGAAAATAACATCTCATGTTTCGAAATTCCCCATGGAGCTTTTTTTTTTTTTTTTTTTTTTTTTTCCGCCAATGGAAAAAAAAGAAAAAAGGAAAGCATGCTATAAATCTGAATGCGAATAATTGTGAATAAAAACTTTTATCTATGTGACATAAATATTGCGTGACAAATAGTGTAACGTTGGAATCTTTTTTTTTTATTATTATTTGTGTCTATTTATGGTGTCACGGTGTAACTGAATCCTTAAATCAAACCAATTTAAAAATATTTTATTTATTCTATTATAATGATTATAGTATCAATTTCATAAAGATCTTTTACTATTTTTTGATAGTCTTACGAAAGATGGCAACAACATGTCCAACTCATCAATGAAAGGATCGCAATTCTGTGCTATTAATTTACCCACATTAATCAATGTGCGGTATGTGAAGGTCCAAAGAGTATTACGAAATGTTGTTGTGCAAATTCCACAACGTTAAAACAAATTTGTCACAGAAAGTTGAAGAAAAAAAAAACATTTTGCAATTTTTGAGACGTACAACACTATCGCTGGAACAAAAATAAATTATTGTACAAGGTTGTGAAAACACAAAAATATTGTTTTACTACAATTTTTTAAAGAAGTGTTTAATGCTTCGACTCGCCAGCGTAAAATGTTTTCCCACATTCTTTCATCAACACACATACAATTTCCGTAAATTTGTATGTTAAGTTATTTCCGAAATGTGTAGTTTCCTTTTTTTAAATAAATTGTTTCTTGTTCCGAGCGGCCGAATTCGCTATGACCGTCGAAGCGAAGATTCTAAGCTGCGTGGAAAATGGTCTGCGTCAGTTTTAGAGGACGACTCTTCTTCAAACAACAATGTGAGTTTTTGAAGCATAAGGACATTCACTCTGACAGGCTTTATCACTGATGCGCCGACAATGTTTCACATTTAAATTCATAAACATCCAGAAAGTGGCTTGTTCGATTTTATGGCATCCGTTCTGACCTTGACTGGCATTATTATAATAGCTTGTTTTCGATTTAGTCAGGCCATTATATATTTTTTTGATTTTAAGTCAAGGTGGTGAATCGAAGTCAGGGAGTCGAGCATTTTTTAAGGAGTCGGAATCAAGATACAGGTGAGGTGGTTTAAGAATCCTCCTTCTGACTCTTTTATCAAAATAAATTTTATTTTTAAAAAAATTGTAATTAATGTTAAAATTAAATGAAGAAGCGATTCAATTGTATCTTTTATTAATACAACCAGTAGCAAAGTTAAATCTATTACCAGCATAACCAATAAGTCTCGAGAGACTTTTTTCTCAGCACTGAAACTTATGAAAATCTGTCTGGATCCGCCATGTAAAAAGATCTTACAGAAGCTATTTTATTTTTAAGGGAAAAAAAGTATTTAATGTATTATAAATATCACTTTTATGATTAAAATTTACAATTTTCTTTTTCTTGTCTTAAGCTATTCTATAACATTTTAATACCTGTTAATTTATAAGATTGGGCCTGGTGCCGAGATTTGAACCTTGGCCTGGTGGCCACAAGGTTCAAATCTCGGCACCATGGATGTTTATAATGGTGTTTTAGTGTTTATAGTGTTTATAGCCATGGATGCTTATAGTGGTACGGAATCCATTTTAAACCGCGGGTGCCGGTCTAATATGACTGTTGACCGTAGGGCTGACAACCATATCTCGTAAAAAGAAACAACTCATGTTTCAAAATCTTCCAGTAGGCAGATGGTCTTGGCATACCATGAGGCTGTCGCACCATTGAAGAAGAAGAATTTGCATGGTACATACATTTTGTAAGCAAATGTAGAGTACAGGGATATCAATTAATTAAGTGCAGATACTATAAAGTTGGGGAAAATACATTCTTATGCAAAAACTGCTTTTGTAGATATATGATTTCAATAAAAGTCATTCAATTTACTGCACAAATTCTTCTAAAATCCATAATTAAAGATGATAATACGTAAAGTAAGGTAAAAAATCAGGAGTTAACATTTGAGAGTCTATAAAAAATCTGACTCGAGATTTGGGAGTTAGGAGTCGGAAAATTGTTTGACCCATTCCTCAACCAAGGTTTAGGGAACTGTCCTGATTTGTATTTCATAAAAAATAAGAAATTATTTCTGCATAGAGGCAGTTTAGAACATTGCAGATTGTATTTCCAGACCATTCCTAAAATCCCCTTTGACCCTACTCTCCTGTTTTCAAATCTCTGAATTCATTTTTTAATCGAAGATGACTCTCATCATATCAAGCCCTATCAAGTGTGTCATTTAATCTATGAATGCATAGCGGCCTCTGTACTGTCAACCAGATAGGATATCGCTCAGAACGATTAGAAAACAGCAGAAACTCTCCATCCTGGGGAATTCCTGCTCTTTAATTATACTAATTGGGAATTATTCTAGTGTTTTAACCAAGGGTGGCCAAAAATAGACTCGCTATATATTTCTGCAAAATCACTAATCCGGCACGACCGTGGTCCCGTTTGCAGCGGATTAAAAGCACCTCTCTATTAATAAAATGATTTTAATGTTCGAAATGAATTTAGAATAAGGCCAAACACTATGTTAGTGTGGACTTTCTATTTCATGCAATTTTCCCATCTTTTGTGTTTCCGTGCAAGAGTAACCATGAGAGAAAATGCTGCCCCAGACGGTTTTATCCTGAGCTCTTACCGTGAGAAACACTTCGATGTCCAACATCGAATGACTTACCGTGAAGCACATGACTGTGACAAACAAGGAAGAAAAGACGCTTTTTGATGGACAGTCCCATGAGATTGCACTTTGCCTGATGCTTGCTTTCTTTTCAAGCACACCACAACAAGAAAAGTCATCATTTAAGAATACTTACAACTTTCAAAACCTAAAATTTTTAAATAATGTTTCAAGGAATTTTTAACGTTATTGTTCAATTAAGTTGTAAAACATTAACAAACATAAACATTAAAATAAAGGCATGAAAATTTTTTGTTAGAATTAGACGAAAAGGGACAAATGAGGTATTTATTTCACTTTAAGTATACACGTCTAACTAAAAGACGGCCTAATAACCAATTGGATAGCGCTCTAGTCGTTGGTACCGCAGGCTTCAGGTTGGAGTTCTGGCAGTGGCATAGATATTTGTTGACGGTTCGGAATGCACGTTAAACTGTAGGTCCCGGTATAATTAGCCTAAAGTGTGCACAGAATGACCGTAGAGCGACAAACCAAACATGATTAAAAGAAATCTCAAAGCACATAATATTGACTTGCATATTAAACATAGATCCATTATGCATGCGTTTAATAAAAAGAAGGATGCTATTCTTAAGTATAGCTGAATGACAAACCATCGAGTCATTGAGAGCAAAAATACAATAGAAAAAAGCTATGATTTTAACAAAAAATGCAATAATTCATCTCTAATGAATCTATTAAAAATCTTTTAGTTCAATGTATATATAATCGTTAAAACATAGACTTAAAATTTCATCAGATTCCGAAAATTAATACAACTATTGTTGTTACTAATCCCCTTATTGAAGGGTAGCCTAAGAGACCCTATCGCAGGTGACTGGTTCATGGCTAAGGGTAATATGCAGTTTCACTTTAGCGAAGAACCACGAGATCTAAAGACTGACTAAACCTCATGACAACGCTCTACCATCATATGAGACCAGGACCTACATTTTAAAGGGGATTCCGAAACACTACAAAGATCCATGGTATAGCCGAGATTCAAACCCGAAAGTTGTGGCACCAAGCGCCACAGCGCTAGCCACTCAGACATCAGACCCCCATTACAACAATAATGACTACTATCATACAACGGTGTAGCAAACAATGCAGAAATTCAAGTGAAAATTTTGAATGCATGAAGTTAGTATCCTAATAACTCACGAGGAAATAGCTTTGCATCTCGACTTCTAAGGATTTTAGGAACAAACTGAGAACTGTTTTGGAAAGCTAAAGCTTTTATCTTTAAAATAAAACAATTAAACAAAATCGATTTTATTCTCACGAAAATCGTGAGTTGAATTAAATGATTAAGTGATTTCATTGATCATGATAAAGTGAATTGTGATTTGAACGTGACCTCATTTTTTTGAAAGATGAAACATAATTATATTTGGACAGAAGAAAAACAACATTAATTCCAAGTGTTGCAAGTTAATTATAAAATTGGTATTGAGTAGTTCCAATATCCTCTTTACACGTCTTCGCTGGGTCAAATGTTGAAACAGAATAATATCATGCGACAAATGTCACGTGCGATTTGTTATTATTATAGGGTGATGCCATTCGAATAACGGAAATCTAATTTATGTGGTTTAGTGGTTAAGGGGAATATCACTTTTCATTGCAAAAGGAATAATCAGAAAAACCACAAATGCATTTTATTTTTTTTTTTCAGGATGTATTAGTCATAAGATTTGCTGTACAGTTGATTTGAAGTGTATAATTTTTTTATTAGATTTGTGATCGCAAATTGTTTCAAGGTTTTTAGAATGCATAGTTGTGGGATTGTTGATCTCATAAAAATAACTCGACATTGAGTTCATTTTTCAAAGAGTGTCATTATTTTTATTTTTGAAGCATTTTTTAAGCATTCTTTTATTGTTATTGTAGGATATTTTTATTTGACTCTATAGTTTAAATAAATTTAGTAAGATTGAAAGAACTTTTATAGCGATGAACATAATTGTAATCTCATTGACTTCAATGGAATGACATATTTTTCTTATATGCAGGTTATTACTTCACCATGTAACAGACCACTAGCGGAAACCACGATCAACAAATGCGAATCAAACGCAAGATATAGGTATTTCTAAATATGCGCTCGAGAAAGGTAAGAAGAAACCTAGCCTTCACTTTTCCTTTACAATTAAGAAATTTCGAAAAAATTAAATGGCAACATACATTTTTATGCATTTCCAATGGATGAAGGCATTACAAGACCATGAAGGGTTTTGCAAATGTTCTTATAGCATGAAACATTACAGCACTAGACAGAAACTAAGAAGTGAAAAAAAAGCATTATGGCCATCAAGGTCCCCCGATCTCTCTTCAATAGATATCTGAAATTATAAGGTATACTTATTCAATTCGCAAGCGTTTTCTGATTTGAAGGTACCATCAGAGCTAAGGCTCTTGCCTCTTAAAAACCACACCACTACTCTACCGCCGTATGTCGCATGCAAAGCCTCATGGAATGTGAAGACAGAAACTTGAAAATTTTTTGAATGATATGCTTTTCTGCCGTCATTTATTATTTCCATTTATTTCTCTTAGTCTTTGTCTAGCACCGTTTTTGAGTTCCTAACCGTTTCAAAAGCCATTCATGGTATTTCACTGCGCACGCCCATTAGCAATGCATAAAAAATGGGTAATTTCATTTATTTTGACGACTGAAACCGTAACTTATAGAGCTTTATTTTATTCTTCTCACCACACTCGGGCGAATTCTTTGATCGCGACTGCCGCTAGAGCTACTTTTTTTATCTGATGTATAAACACAAATTGTACAAAAATCTTATTAGATAACTTTCAATTCAATTAAAAAATCAACTTCTAATTGTAAAATTGAGCTTTAAAATTATTTATTCATATATTGTTTTTCATCATCACTTGCTAAATAGGGATCTCTAGATCTTTTAGCCTAAGGAACACATTGACTCCTCCATTAAATCCCAAGGACCAAGATCTAGTTAGCTAATCATACCAACAGACTGTAGTTTTAAATTAAGGACAAATTTTCGTTTCAGAGCTATCTGGAAATAAATAATGTGAATCCTTGAAATGCAGGTTGAAATCTGAGCAATTGCAGTTTACAAAAGTGAACAACAAGACAACTCGTTAATTTAACAAGAAGCAGCAAGTCGTGCTAATTTCCCTCATTCATTAGCAAAACACCGCATAACCATTTATTGACGTAACGATTTAATCAAGGATTGCATGATTGCAATATCAGAAAAAATGTATCCAGGAAAAGCTAATTCGTTTAAAAACATCAGTTTGTCAGCAGCACTGTGGTTCGAAGGATAGATTATGTTGCAGAAAATATAGTGACTCAATTGTCTGACAAAAATTGACTCTTTGAGTGGTTCTTTGGTCCCTGATGAGTCAACAGAACTTTTAGATACTGCTCATGTGTTTATTTTTATCCGAGAAATAAATAAAAATTGTGAAATATGTGAAGAGCTTCCTGACGGTCATAGCATTCATGGAACGACTACTGGAGAAGATATTTTTAAAGAAAATACTGTACTGAAAGGAGTTGAAAATACTGTTCAGAAAAATAATCTATAATCTGCAATCTGATTATTATTTTGTATGATTTGCTTACACTGTAAATTTTACATTGTAATCAAAATAAACTGTAGCTTGCAGGATTGATGGGGCTCATGGGCAAGTGTTGCCCCTCTGTTTGGAAACCTCTGAACTAACTATTCACCAAAATGAAAATAATTTAAATTTAAAAAAATCAGTTTGCATAGACTTAATTTGAAAATTATTATAACAATTTGGTACACACCAAATTTTTGTTGATGTTTTATTTGGTACATACCAAAAATCATATAAAAGAGTAAAATAATAACATCATAATTGCATTTAATAATGAACAAGAATATATTCTTGTTACACAACAATAAAATAAATATTATAACCAATGCAGATATCCCTCAAGGGATTATCTCCTTCCGATGTGTAGGGTTCTCCTGCATCCAAAGTGACCCAGTGATCTGTGCCTTCCTTCTTTGGTATTCTTTTTTTTTTTACTTTTCCTTAGCCAAGACATCTTTTTCTAACTATCTTATTTTCCTCATATGTTTTATTTATGTGATTAATTGCATATTCATAAACATTAATTTATTATATTTATATTTATTTCTTATAACTGCTTATTTCTTTTAAATTTTTTTCGGTTAGCATTATCAGTATTCTGACCAAGGATGGCAACCCGTGTCACAAGAAAAAGGTATCCTAGCGATTGAATCCAGATAGAGTTGCGCTTCTTGGGAAGGGGGAGGAGACGTTTCTTTAGCCTCTGTTTCTGCTAGACAGGTGGTACATCTAGTTTCCAGGTGTAATATTTTTTTTTAAGTTATCAACCCTTTGTGGCGGAATTGCCATTGTGGCGAAATTGCCTAGGATTCAAGTGATGGATCACTTCCTTTGCATCTCGTGAAGGGTGGACGTTGTCTAAGAGGGTAATCCTAACTGTACAGGTCCTTACTAGCACCCTTGTAGGAATATGTTTTACCTCACTGGATTTCATGGTTGACTGTTGAAATCAGACCTGAAATCATTTTGTCATTTCATGGTTTCTTTTCTCTCTAATATATCATACTCTTGTGAAGGTCTTTAATTCACTACAGCTCGCCACATTCTAAATTAATTCTAAATTATGACAAACATTCTATTGATTATATTATATCAAAGAGTTAACTGGTTATCTTTCTTTAAAAGATTTTCAACGCTTACATCATAAAAAATTGAATTCGTTCAAAAAGAATTATTCTCTAATGAAATCATATTTTAAACATTTTTGGAACTTTCTTTTTAAAAACTGGTTATTTTACCTGTCACGTAAGGCCATGCATATCTAAATATCCCCGATGTTTTACTGTCAAAGATACAGGCACTCTAAGGATGCTTTCCGTGGCAAGACGACCTGTTCTAATTGTGCTATATTTTGTCTTTCATGTGCAGAATGCAAAGCAGAACCTAAATGTGTCAACTATCAGCAGCCCCATCTTTCAAACTTAAAAGGATGCCCTCAGTGACAGCTACAAAAAGAACTATGGAAAACAAAAAAAACAACAAGAAGCCTATTTTATTTTGAAGTTAGAAAGTTAGCATTTCAACCTGACTCTTGTTTAACTGATATAACAAATCCAATAACAACAAATTGTGTAATTGTCCAACCGGCATGTTCAGTTTCTGTAATGACAGATAACAATATCACAGGAATAATTTGTCATTCCGCTTTAAGATCTAAACTACTTTTCCATTAAAGCCGAAATACTGTTTCTTGAATTGTTGCTACTTGAAAATAAATAAATAAAATAATAATAAAACATTGCTACAAACAAAATAACATTGCATGCAAAATTTCGAAGAAAACTTAATAAGTAAATGCAAAAAAAACAATAAATTAAAATAAACAAAATTTAAAAGTTACAACAATTGATAGAAAAAGGTTTACAAAGTACCTTTCATAAAAATTTTGGTCATCAGAATTGGAATCGAAATCCATTTCAGTAGAAATTTTTTCTAATAAACAGGATGTGGTGTAATACTACAAAGGTAAAGACACGATTTCAGACTAATATATATTTAATCGAATTAAATTATACCGAAATTTTTAATTCTGGAATTAAAGTCACTTAGCAAAACACTTGTGAACAAAATTCCAAAAAAGACAACTTAATCGGTAAAAAATAAAAAATAATAAATTAAGATAAACAGAACTCAAAAGATACATTACTTAATATAAAGAGATAAGAAGATATTGAAGTTATTTAAGAGGGGAGAGAGATTAAAATTATTTTTTAAGTTATCTTGGTATAAATCGTAGAATAAACGCAGTTGGGATTTGATGTCAAAAAAAATCTTTTCGCCAAAGTGCGCCAAGTAATGGATTGTGATTGTAAGTGAAGTGAATTGTAAACGATACAAGAATTCCGGGTTATCCCATTTGGAGATTTATCGCCCAATCGGCGAAAAAAAATGATCCTAAATCCTAACAGCCCCTCTTTTGCAATTTGTTCGTTTTCTTAATCATATATATTTATAAGAACTAGGGTTTCGTTAGATTTTTATGAAATGAAATTTTTAATCGCTTTAATTATTAAATATTACAAATTATTTGGAAACAGTTTGGCCAAAATTGGCCCTTGTCAATTTTTATTTTTCCAGGTGCGTAATACTTACCAAAACAAGATCACCTACCTATTTATGTTTTGGAAAGACGTTTATATATATATATATATATATATATCCATATAATCGGCCTCTTTTCCACTTAAACGTCTGACACTTTGTGTTTAAATAGTTTTTCAGTAAGTGTCATTTTTAAATCGTTTTGATTTTAAAGAGTATATTTTATTCTCCACCGATTATGTGAATAAAAATAAAAATTGTAAGTGTGGATTAGTGGAAAATCGGGCAAGGTACCGATTCAAACAGTGGCATGGAAAAGGAGAGCAAGGCAATTTTAAAGGAGCTTCAGCGGCAATGAAACTATATATCGAATTTTTTTCTTTCAAAACTGCTTTTGCACGGCGTCTATCTGATTAGCTCACCTAATAAGTAATCGATTATTATGGACGATTATAGATATTATGATTCATAAAGATCGATTATTATGGACTATTATCGATATTATGATTCATAAGGATCGATTAAATAATCGATTCTTACGAATTTCACATATTTAAAAGCCTCCTTAGAGGGAGACCATCAATGAATGTCATGTAGGAATTTTTTGGTCGTCCGTAAAAATATTTCAATTATTTTTAAAGTATTTTCAATATAAATTATTTTTTAAAAGGGCTTCACATGTCTAGAGCATTCAGCTTTTCTGTGAAATTTATTTGCGTCAATCTCCCAAAGTTTAGTAACATTTCTTATATAGTTAATTAGAGATCGTAGTCAAATTACAATTAAGCATAATGTAATGAATTATTTTAGGAGTTATACTTGTGATCCAAACACCTCCCTTATGGATTAAAAATTGGGTATTATTTTTTTTTTATTTTTATTTATTTAATTCAGTTTTTTTGAAAAGGGCTTCATTTCATGTCTAGAGCATGTCTGAGAGAATTATATATAACTTGGGATCCAAACTCCTCCCTTGTGTATTAAAAATTGGGTAGCTCAATTTTCCACAGTTACTAATTAAAATTTTGCACAGAAATTACTCATTATTTAACCAAAATATGATGAAAATTAAAATATTTCACAAAAAGTTTTAGTAAAATTAAAATAGTTTTAAATGAAAACTCATTTTTTGCATTAAAAAAAAACATTTTAATGTTCTTTGACGAACTTGGAGGGAATTACAAACATTTATATGAGGTAGGCAATAAAGACACTCAGCAAAAATTGGCATGTTAGGGTCTTGCTGCTATTGTGTGGATTAAACAGACTTCTTGCAGATGACACTAAATATATATAGTGACTTTTTGCTGTCTTTCCTAACATCCAGGAACACAATTTAGTTTTTTCGCTAAGCGCTACCAACCACTAAGTAAGAACAATTTTGATTTCTTTCTGTGAGATTATGTGTCAGTAAGTGAAATTTCTTTTTCCATGCCAAAGGAAGTGTATTCATCGATATGCTGTTTGAACACCAAGATTGTACAGAAATGGAGGTAAAAATTCTTTAAGTTGTGGTTGAAATAAAATCGCATCAAAATTTGATTTCGCCATTGTCACCTTGCATCCTTGCGCCCTCTTTTGTCCAGTTTTTGAACTTTTTATGCTATGCAAAGCGCACATCCGTTTTTTTTTATCGCGCTTCACTTCGTTTCAATTACTTCGAATATTTTAAATTACCAAATCTGTAATTAATCGAGAAACTCTTCTGTATATTTTTCAAAAATTTTTATTTTGTGTGAGTCGACAAATAAAAATTTAATATTTTAAATTTAGGCTATGCAATTTTACATTTTTAAATTGAATTTTTTTCTTATTAGAAATCACCATTTTTACTTGTATTTTCTTTTAAAATTATGTTTAAAATTTTATATACTAATGCATGATTTATGAAAAAGAAATTACTTCGTGAATTTTAAATGTTTTACATCTAAGATCGTTTTAAGATATGAGATACGAGTTTTTATCTTTTAAGATCCATTTAGAATTTCTTTGATATAAAATTCTTGCTTGTCATACCCTTATAAGAAAGTAACACTTTTTTGTTTAGAATTTTTTATTTATTATTTTTTAACAGATTTCAAATTTTTATGTTCTTTTTATTTAATAAAAATAACTTATATTCAGATAAAAACTTTCTTTATTTGGAACAAATAAATGTGTAATAATAATTTTTAAACTTCTTTGTCAATTTGAAATTAAAAAAATATTAGCATTTGTTATATTAAGAAGAAAGATAAAATTAATTTTTAGCAAAACTTGGGAAAACTAACATAGTTATTAAAAATCATATTACAATTCTTTTTACTTATTTTAGACGAACAAAATCATTTTTGATTATTCTTCTCAGAATGCATTTAATTTTAACAAAAATTAAATTATATTTGTTACGAAAAATTTAGTATAATTTTGTAAAAAATTTATATATAATGCTGTAGCTTTGCATTTTTCTATATCTTGTAAATAAAACAATAAGTTAGTTTGTGTAAATAATATCTTTTGTGTACATGTTATTGTCCTGGCTAGAGATTCGTGGTGTCTGCAAAAAGTGAAGATGTAAAACAAAAGATGAAAAAACTTGAAATCTTTTCACGAATTTCAATTTATCATGTATGAACATATTTTGCTGGATGAATACACATAAGAATTGTATGTGTACGTACTAGAGTCCTGTATACCCTTTGTGCCAGATACACCGCCAGGATGCCATGTCGCCAAGTAAACAAAATAATGAATAACGCGGTTTTTTTTTTTTTATTTATTTATTTTTTTTTTTTTTTTGTTAAACGATATTACTTTTAAATTCATCACTGGGATGTCAAGTCTCCACGTAAACAAACAAAATGACTACCGAAGTTCGATGTCGTTGTGAAATGATATTTCGATAAAATCGCAAAATAAATTATGTCAGCATTAGTAGTCAAACAGCTTTTACGTAAAATTGTATTCCTTAAATGATAAATATCCAGAATCCTGCACCCTTTGTGCTAAATACATTGCAAGGATGCCAAGTTAACATAATAATGAATAACGCAGTTAGTTTTCGCAGTAAAATGAAATTGCGCCAAGATCCGTCACTAAAATGCCAAGTCGCCAAGTAAATAAACAAAATGATTGCCTGATGTTCGGTGTAGTTGTAAAACGATATTTCGATAAAAAAATCGTTATTATGTCAACATTAGTAGTCAAACAGCTATTACGTAAAATTGTATTCCTTTAAATGATAGATATCCAGAATCCTGTACCCCTTTGTGCTAAATACATTGCAAGGATGCCAATTTAACATAATGAATAACGCAGTTAGTTTTCGCTGTAAAATGAAATTGCGCCAAGAACCGTCACTAAAATGCCAAGTCGCCAAGTAAATAAGCAAAATGATTGCCGATATTCGGTGTCGTTGTCGATAAAAACGTTATTATGTCAAAAAGTCAAAAATCGCGGTAAAATCTAGAATTCCGTACCCCTTGTGCCAAATGTATCACCAAATGCCAAGATGTTACTAAATAAAAATAATAATGAATGTATTTTCAAAATGCAGTTAGTTTGTGCTGTAAAACGATATTATGCCAAAATCCATCATTAGGATGCCAAGTAAACAAATAATGGCTGTCAAAGTTCAGTGCCGTTGTAAATAAATTTCATCAAAATTCATCTCCAAAATTGCTATTTCGCCAACATTAGTAACCAAAACAGCTATTACAACAAATTTTTATTTTTTTTAAATTGCTTTTACGCCAAATATTATCACTACTTTGCCAAAATTTTATTCCTGAAATGCTTTTAGTCAAAATTTATCCCTTTATCTCCTAATTTTATCACTAAGAAAAATTGTATTCCAAAATGCTGTTATGCCACATTTCACTTTAATCCCAAATTTTAGCACTATTATATCTAAATTGCTTTTTACGCCAAATTATATCGCTTTATCGTCAAAACCACTATTATGGTAAATTTTAATTATTTGTTTTTACATCAAATGTTATTGCTTTAACGACAAAATATCTTACTATTTTGCCAAAATATTGTTCCTAAAGTACTTTACTCCAAATTTTATTGCCATAACGCAATTATATCGAAATTTGGTTTTTCTAACTCAGAAAAAATGTATCATTTTAACAACGATGATTAGGATAAAATTACGCTAAAATTATTCGTTAATACGACAATTTTTTTTTATTATTATGTCAAAAAATGTTTCATGTTGCTTATGATGCCGAATTCGAATGATAAAATGATATTAATAAAAAAAAAAGAAGAAGAAACCAAAACCAGAGAAAAACTTATATTTTATTCTGATATATCCTTTGTTGGAGACGAAAAGGATTTTTTTTTATTATTTCACTATTATCCTTGCATAGTCATATCAAATGAAATGAAAAACAAGAAAAAAACATCACAAAACCACAGAAACATTTAATACGTTCCAGCGGCATTTTTCTTCCGTGAACTAACGCCAAATTATATGGCTTTTTATCACCAAATTTTTTACCACTATTATGGCAAAATTTTAATGAATAATGATTTCAATTTTAATGAATTAACGCCAAAATATATCATTATTTTGCCAAAAATTTTATTCCTAAATTGATTTTATTCCAAATTTTATTGCTTTAAAGCAAATTATTATGTGGAATTTTGTTTTGCTAATTCACAAAAATGTATCATTTTAACAACAATAATAATCGCTATTACGATAAGATTACGACAAAAAAATTTTATTATGCCAAAAATTATTTCAGGTCGTTTACGATGCAGAATTCGAATGATAAAATAATATTAATAAAAAAAAAACGAAGAAACCAAAGAATAACTTACATTTTATTCTGATGTATCCTTTGTTGGAGGCGAAAATTATCTTTTTATTACCTCACTATAACTTGCAGTTGCATATATTTATCAAATGAATGAAGAAAACAAGAACAAAATCATAATTACAAAACTACAAAAAAATTTATTAAGTTCCAGCTGTCTTTTTCTTCCATGAACTAACATTCGAAAAATAAATAGAAACATTTTTCCACGCGAATTCAAATAACGGTTGCCACAAAACCTAACTATGTCAGCAGCCTTAAAAGAAGATAATTATTTGAAAATAAAATATAAGTTACTAATAAAGTAAAAAAAATTGTTTTCTTGTTTGCTTCGTATTTTCATGAGTGGCAATTTCATAAAAGTTTATATTACGTATCAATGGCAGACATACATTACAAGAACAATCTCATAATCAATAATTTATCGGAATAATAATTTAAAAGAATGTAGATTTCTGTTCTTATTTATTATAAATAAAATTCTGCATATATCAAAGTAGCATCAAAATATTCAGTACATTGTTCGGAAAAAGAAATTACGAATTCCGTAAATTACAGTATTGTAACTCTAAAGAAATTGGCGAATCATTAGCGAAATATATAAATTTCATAAATGTCGACAGCATTAAAAACGAAACATTACAGAGCCACAAAAAAAATATATATATATAATGCGTTCCAGCGGCGTTTTAGCCCTGAACTAAAGTTCTAAAAATAAAAATAACTTTTTTTCGCTCTAATTCAAATAACGGTTGTCACGAAATCTTAACTACCCAATTCAGACCCTTATAGTTGGGGTTTTTTTAATGCTATTTAACCCCCTACCCAATTCAGACAGAGAAGTCTGTTAAATGATGGTAAAATTAGCTTTTATAAACATAAACTAATTCTTAGACAATTTTTTTGAACAATAATCATATTTTGAAAGTCAGACAATTCAAAATGAATTACAGAGCACGTGACTTGATATGGGTCAATAGTTACATTTAGCAACACACATTTCATGCCAGTTTTAAAACGCACATCAATATAAAATCTTTTGTAAATCATTCAAAGGTCCTAATCAACTTAATACCAATTGGGAATATTTTTCTATTTTATTATGTAAAAAGCCATTACCAAATCTTTCCCTGAACAGTAATGATGAAGCTTATCAAAGATGTCGAACATATTCTTAGTGATACACTTGTAGAATGTTCAAAGCCTAAATTTAAATCTCCACCGACCAAATCAATCTTATAGGCAAAATCAATCTTATATGGAATGGAGTGACAGAGAGATATGTTTGAAAGGAGTATGAAAGACGGTATGGCCTGAGCTAAACAAAGATGTTCGCACATAAGAATACATTGCTGATTACGAGAAATTTTCAAGTTTGCTATGGAACTAGAATTGAGTAATTTAAATACCTAGGATACTGAAGAATCATTGCAATTACGACTGGTGAAATTCTTTTCAATGACGATCTTAAAGAATTAGTATAATAAAGAATACGATTTACAGAATTAGCATCGGAGTCTATCACTTTTTATGAATTTTCAATTTGTTAATAAAGCAAATTGAATATCTTCAATAGATGTAGTATCGACTAGTTGACCCTCAACACTATCCACCATAAAATCCAAATTGCCTGACGCATCATTCTTAGCAGGTGTCGAAAGGCTCAACGCATCTATTTAGAATTTTTTCTCTTTCATTAACAATATTTCAATATCTACCCTTACAAAGAATTATTCTTGGTTTAAAGTCCCTACGCCCTTCATTAATGGATAGGAAGAAAGCTCTGCTTTCGTGTCGGGGCTCTAAGGAACTTGACTTCATTAAATTGGCTCTCTTTGTAGATTTTCTGTTTACTTTTATGTTTTTCTCTTATTTTCTCTAAACGCACCCTTATAATCATCAACTGCATTTCTAGTAAATCTTTTACTAATCAAATTTTTGTATGCCCTATTTTTGTTTTCATTAGCATTCCTACACTCATCATCAAACCAGTCAGTTCTTTTTAAGTCAGTCAGTCAGTTCCTTTCTACCTATAAATGTATTGGCTATTGATGATATAGACTTTTTGTAAGTTGCTACTTTTCATTCACCTCATCATTATTCATTTTCACTTTAAGTTCATTTGATAGCAGAATTTGATATACTTCATAAATTTTAGGATCTTTCAGCTTCCTACAATTAAACCTTACAGGGCAGATCTTTTTCACCTTCCTTGCCAGAGAGATTCTTTCCTTAATTTTGTAGATCACTAGATATTGATCAGAATCTATATTTGCTTCTCTTTAAGTTCTCATATACATGAGGTTCGAAAAATGTCTCGAGTCAATGAATAGTGATCAATTTGGTAGTTGTGAGATCCATCTGGTGTTCTCCAAGTTACTTTCCATGTTGTCTCTAAGTCTAAAAAGTTATTTTGTGAATTTCCTTATCCTTAAAAATTGTGCTGCCAATTACTACGTATATCATGAGAAGCAGCAATATTGATAAGTCTGTTTTCATTATCATTTGGGTCGACATGCAAACTTTATTTTTCTGCCACCGATCTAAATTCTTTCTCACCACTAAGCTAGGCAATAAAATCACCCGTAATTATCTTAACATTATATCTAGGCTATTAAACCCAGAGATGATCAAGCTCATCGTAAAAAGAATCTTTCTCGTCTTCGCCTATTTTCTCAGTTGATGCATACACATTAATAATAAAATAATTAGCAAAATTTCTCCTTAAACGTAGGAGACATAACCTAGGCGAAATGGTCCTAAAGTCTAAGATCAAATGACCAATTTTTTTGTTCAAAATGAATCCAGTTTCCATATATGTACTTTTTTTTTTTTACGAACGGTTTTTTAAAAAAATCTTATGTTTTCGCCTTTACGATCTTTTCCATCTCTTCGATCAGCATCTGCAGTGGTTTTACTTTTGATAAAGAGTGGGAATATTCAAAAAAAAAAACAAATCTCATTTATCTTAATCGCTTTCCGGTCGAATTCCATGAATGCAATCGGGTATTAATTTCTTTAGACTTCCCAAAAAGGGTATTTTTACAGGGGGTAGGGTTGTTAGTTTGACGCCCATCCACAACCTAGGGGACCAGTTCCCAGGAGCAGGGTGCCCGGCTATACTCTTGGACGCTGAGTACCATTTTAGTCACCTCTTTCGGTATACATGGTTTACAGAGAGGTTATTCTTTTTTCATAATTTGTCACCATATGGTAACAAACAAAGCAATACGCTTTATTAAATGCACAAATATCCTCAATACAATTTTTTTACTAATCTAAAGTTACAATTTTGTTTTTGATTTTTTTTTTTCATTTGAAGGATAATTAAAAGCTCGTT
This sequence comes from Caerostris extrusa, assembly GCA_021605095.1. NCBI lineage: Eukaryota > Metazoa > Arthropoda > Arachnida > Araneae > Araneidae > Caerostris > Caerostris extrusa. The sequence continues at coordinate 36,064 of BPLR01014050.1, forward strand.
TTCTTTAATGCATGAAATTTTAAAAATTTAAGATCGTTTTCTTTTTCAATAAGCATTGATAATATTATAACAGGCATATCAAATATATAATTAATATCTTTGTTATTTTTAGATAACTTTCATGATTATTACGAAAAAATTATTAAAACTACAACTTCTACTATATTTTTCCTAGCTCGAAACGACAACAAACATTCTTGATGTACAACACCGGGCAAGCACAAAACTCTGTCACAAATCAAATCATATCAAAACAATGGTTAATTTTTTTGAAACTGAGCAGATAATGTTAGTTTTTAAAAACTCTTGTGCTACTATTTTCAAACAATCTTCTTAATAAGAAAGAAATGTATTAATTCTCAAATCATTTCCTCAAGTCAAATCAGGAAATGCATGACAAAACTCGCCTACTGCTATTTTTGTGTTAATTATAATTTAATCTTTTTTCAATCATGTTATTTACCGTGCGCGAAGTAATAAAATGGTTAGGATTAACTCTAATAGAAATCTTTTTAAATCTTATCGCTGCATTTGTATTCTCCGTCATGGCTACTCTCAAGTTGGAAAATTGTATATTTATGTCATGGTGGACGACGTTCATACCTTTTATTTGTTTGTGATGGAATGAACGCTTACTTCTGCCTGATTGTCTTCATACGCCAGTACCTAGAGGGGCAGTATAAAGATGCCGCTCAGAGGTCTTCCTGGAGTTTAATTCAGTTGCTGCTCATCTTTCTCTTCAAACTTCTTCTCTGTTTGAAACTGGAAGGCCAGAAAAATTTATTGTATTCTGAAGTCATAACGCCGTTATTTATTTTAATGCTTTTAATGATTTTCAGTGCTTTTGCCACCTTCATTAGTTCCTCGAATTTAGAGTTGACTATAAGTATTTTTTTTATGGACATAACATCTAGTTTTGAATATGTACAGTTGTTTCAGTCATGTTATTGATATTTTTAGAAAATATTCATATCAAGTTTTCTGATCAGATTTATCCTAACAACATTTGGGTTCATTTTATTACTTTTTTAATAGCAGCATATTTTAAAATTTGAAGTTTATAATGCTGGATATTATAATGGACTTTGTGAACAATATCGTGAAGACCAGTCAATTTTGATATAAATAAATAAAATTCTGTTACAGATACATTTCTTTTTTTTTTATTTATTTCTTCTGTGATAGTTGTGATCCATGAATTCGACTGATTTATATACATGTTAGCTGTTTTATCTCAATCCAATTCTCTTAAGAAGAAAAAAGATAATACAAATGAAAAAGATCTTCAAATAATCAGTAAGGTTTGACTGTTTCCAAAAATATTAGAAAAGAAGCACTGAACTGTGTTGTTGTGCAAAACACAAAAAGTCAATTATCATATTAAACAAATTAACCAACCCTTACCAATTTTTTAAAAACTAGCATTTAATTAATTCTTGACCAAAGGTATTCATTTATTTTACAATCCTATCATCTTTTAATTAGTAAAGATCATCTTTGATTCATTATTTTCAGCCATTTGACTTTAAAAATTATTAAATTTGTGTGTAAAAGCAATGTTTCCTCGCATTTCATACAAGTTTTAAAAATTTTCTTTCTTCTGTCTCTAAGAATCATTATTTTAGTTTTATTTCTGTTAGGTCATTACAAATTCTGATAGAATAATTACTTTAACATTGTATCAATTTGTTTTATATTAATTTAAAAGGGGTTTTTTTTTTTTTTTTTGCATTAAACTTCTCTTGTAAATTTTTTTTACGAGGAAGGAAACACGTTGTTTAAAATTTGCCACATTTAAATTTAAGAAAATACTTTTAATTTCTTAATCTGTTATTGATATTTTAATTTTTTTTGTTCCCGTTTTGCAATTCCTGATACTACTTAAAATTAGTAACATGTAAATTTTTTTTATGTAAAAATAAGCATTTTTTTAAAAAAAAGAAATATGTCGACATTTTAAAAAGACATTGAAGAATGAAACATTGTATAAAGCATTTATTAGTTTTTATTGTCATGTTGTCTAGATTTATTTCACTGATTAATACTTCTTTTATATTTTGCATTGGTTTTGTAATAAAATTGAGGTGTATATAAATTTATTAACTTTATTTGTAAATAAATTTGTTTTATTTGAAAATTATTCTTTATTTAAGATATTAAACATTTATATATAACCTTTTAAAAGTGCTTTATTATTTTTACATTTTTATAATTAATACCCCAAAAAGATTATCATCTACACAGTAAGTAATTTTGTTCCAACTAGCTTTTATTTTTTTCATATCTTGTAAAATATTCTTTTTCATTGCATAGAATTTGAGTTGTAAATATATATTAATCTTAATTCAAAAATTGATTAAAATCTTAAATGTCCAATTAAAACCTTAACTAAATAAATCTTCACAGACCTTATTACATTCTTTCTAATTAAGTCATGATCCTTAGAATTAATTGAAGCATATTTTAAATCTCTTTCGGTATTGCCATACTTTTTACAAAAAATGTTCTTTTTACAATATTACTTCTTGTAGTATGAATTGTTGTCTAGTCTGATTGTGCTTCTTATTGTTATATGTATAAATATAGCACAACATTATATGTAAATAATAAGTAATGCAATTACATTTTGGTAAGTTGCATAGAAATAATTCTGTAAAATATATAAAATACATCTTTGCAATGAGTAATCAGGTTGTCATTTTTGTTTGCTTTGTTGTGTTTTGATTAGATCTGTAAAAGTTGTGTATTGTTATATGGAGCTATGGAAAAATTGTCTTGGGTACAAATGAAAAGTCTAGTATGAGGTTGGTAAATTTGCTAATACTTAATTAATTGAAAAATTATTTACATTCCATCATTTGAAAACATTTTTTTAAATAGTTTATTTATTATATAAAATGTGATAAGAAATTGTTGTATTAAAGCATTTTTGTGTTCTCAGAAGATAGGCATTTTTAATGCATGAACTCTAATGAAACAATTTGCTATTCTGACTGTTTGAATTACATTTATTAAATATGAATGATTTACCTTTTGAAGAATTTTAATATTACACAAAGAGCTTTTATATACAGAAGAGGAATAACAAATGAATTGAACATGTGCAATTGTTTTAAGTTTCTGAATTTTAAGATGTATTATTATGTGAATGAGAGATAAGATGAAAAACTTGGGGAAGAGATATTATTACAGATTACTTTTCTTTAAAACTTAGATTGGTCGAAAGAAGTGTAGACTTTATTTCACATATAGCTTGCATAATCATATATCTACAATTTCTGAAGAAAAATAGAAATAGGATGTTGAAACATTTTTAATATTAATTTTAAAAAAACAATTTGTTGTTATACTCTAGAATTTCTGTTTGGTTGATTTATGTACATCATTGATGTATGATTGTTAATGAAATTAATAATATGCAGAAAAATGAAACATATATAAATATCTTGTTAAAAATATGTCAAGTGAATGAATGGTTATTTTTGTGGCTGTTTATTAAAAAAAATTTTATAAATATAACACATATGTATTTATTAAGGTTGCATATTGCTGTATCAGATATCTTAAAAAAAATTTGCTTTTTACTGTAAAAATGTTTTTCCTTTAGTCCTAATTAAGATTAATTTATATATATTCATTAAAAAAATTTTGATTTCAATTTATTCTGAAAGATACTATTAAAGCAGTTTAAATTCTGAGAGTTTTTACAAAAATTATATTTAATGTGTTCATACTTGAAAAAATGTTTTTCTTCAAGTCTAGATGTAAATAATAATGTAATAGTCTCAATGTGATATAAATGTTTAAGTTTAATAAACTTTGAAATTTTTAAATATTTGCACTTATTTATCATTAAAATACACGTCATATTTTCATTTACTGAATGTTGATTATAAATGAAAACAAAAATTTTGTTAACCAAATTTCAAGTACATAAAAGTTTCTTACAAAATTTGAAAAACTAAGGTAGCGTAAACTGTTGAAAGTAAAATCTGTAAAGGCAATGTAAGCTTTTAAATTTACATTATTTCAATTACTGTATTGTAAATTTAAATATACATTGTAATTTATATACATTGCAAATTTAATACTAAATTTACTGTACTATGTTGTAAATTTAAATTCACTTTTGTATGCACTGTCCTTAGCTAAAACACAATTATATATTAGATTAAACAGAAATTAATGCAGGATTCAGATAGACAATTTTTAAAAGACAAAAATATTTATTGTAAATATTTAATCATTAATATATTCTCCATCATTTTCTATGACATTTACCAATCTTTTGGACAACTTTTTAACTCACATCTTGGAAGAACTTTTTCTGTTTGACAGATATCTGAGGTGATAGCTTGGTTACTGTCAAGCGGTTCAAAATAAACCACCCCTTCCATGTGTCCCCAAAGGCAAAGTTAAATCTTTTTGGATACAATCCTGGTTTGTGGTGGAAATAGGTTTTCTTTTCGGCTTAACCATTGTCTTTTTTGAGTAATATATGCATAAATTATTCACTTTTCGTCTCCAGTCATTATATGTTTTAAAAAGGATTAATTTCATTTTTGTGACTAATTATATGGAAATATTTACTCATTAATGACTGTTTTTGAGCTGAGAAACGCAAAAAACCACCTCGAGAAACCTTTCCTATTATTTTCCACTATTGTTGTTATCGTCAAATCTTTGTGAATTGCTACGCGTATGAAGGACGACGCTGCCTTTTAAGATAGCTTAGTTCCATACTATCGTAGTCTTTTTTAAATTGCTACTATTGGTTCACACTCTCCCTATATATATCTTGTTCAAATTTTCAATCGTTCATGAAATACTTCTTTATTCATCCACTCAAGTTCGAATACATTTTTGAAATTTGTAGTGGATGGCACTTGATGTTAATACAGTTTTTTTTAGATTTAAGTTGCATGTATCTACCAATAGATGACACCAGATGTAAGAGGAAAATTTCAACTTTATTTACACTCAAGAGCCAAAACATTATGACCACCTGTCAATAACGAGTTGGCCCACCTTTGGTGCGCAACACAGCTTCAACCCGCCTTTCCACGGATGAGTGGGACGTTTGCTGCGTAGTCCCATATCCAACAGTGTCCGCTGAACAGTGTGCTCCGATCCTATTCTACTTGGCCCTGCATTGTATTGGGCTGTCAGCTGAGCCACTGTCTGGCTCGGTTTTACTTCACCATGCGAGACAGTCTCCGACAACCTTTTCCTTTGATAGCGTGTGGACGTCCAGCACCGTGTCGTCTACTGCTGGTTTCACCGTCTTCATCCACTTTGCATAAGTACTAACAACTGTAGATCGCGAACAACCCACGAGTCGTGCAGTTTCGGAAATACTTGTTCGAGCCTTCGAGCAATTACAATATGCCCTGTATCAAAGTCGCTTAGATCCGCAGCCTTTCCATCACACACAGAAGTAAGTGAAAGAATAATTCTTCAGACTCCAGCAGCAGTTAAATACCACTTCCACCTGATCGTGCCTTCCACGTCATCCAGGTGATTTCATTGCAAAATGTAGGGGTGGTCATAATGTTTTGGCTCTTGAGTGTATAAAGGACTTTCTGCAATATAGTGGGGAAAAAAAGTAGGAATTGACTTAAAATTTTTTTTATATATTAGTTGTTTGAAGTATAGCAGAAAATAGTGTATTTCATTACTGCCCGTCTTTTGACACTTACATTTTTTGTTTTATGACAAATTTTTTTTTTTTCTTTTGGTCTTTCTAAAAATCTTTCCTAGCCAAGGGTTGATTGGCTTTTTTTAAAGTTCGAGATACTCTTTAACTAGTCAGGCTCTTTACATCCATTGTTCTCTTTTTTTAAAGAGCTACAGACAACAGTATTTTTAATACTACTTGAATTTTGTTTCTTATTTTATTTTCTTTTTTTTTTTTTTTCTGGATTTATTTCATTAGGCTTAGACATGTCAACTCCTGCCGATGTTCACGCCTCCCAATCTAACACTTGTGACGGTCACCTTAAAGCTAAAAATATGGACTTGGAATTAAATATTAATATTAACACTCCTTCAGATATTTTGATTAAATTTATTGATATTAATTAAAACCCATCAGCGCATGAATTAGCTTCTAAACAACCTAGACACCAAAATTAAACGGCTAACAGAGATGACGAACGCAACATATTAGATGGTCACCTAGATGCTATTGGCTTACGTATTGAAACGGAGCCAACAATTAATAACATCACATGTTATTCTCTTACGACTCGATAGATTAATCAATGCGGTCACTTGAAGGGAGATTATAATTCTTGATTAAAAATTTCAATTCCTTCTATCCTAGTTTCCAACGGCAATCCCACTTCCCCTGAGAAAAAGAAAAATTTCTCAAAAGCAGAGAAAGCAAACGATTAAAAGATCCGCTGAAGAAATCTCCACTACCAATAAATTATCAACAACACAATGGACTTCGAACCATTAACTAATCCTGAAACCATTAATAAAATTTCCGTGTCTAAATGTGTCCCATCAATTTTTATTGATGATATCAACAATCTACTAGGATAATGCAGGATATTTGCTCTGCCCACAAATTCAAAAATTCAGGCTAGAATCTCAGGTGGAAAACTAAAAGGTATTTCCACAACCCTTGATGAGTACCGTATCATCAGGAATAAAATTAACACCCTAAATTTAAAAGCTATACGTTCATTCTTCCGCAAGAGAAGCAACTAGAAACCGTTATCCGTGGGCTTCCGGCCGATCTCTCTCCGAGCGACATAATGGAAGAAATCCAGGCTACTAACATTCACCCACAGTGTGTAACTCATATGAAAATAGATCAGGCAACGGGATTATGCCACTATTTCTAGTGGTAACTTCCCAAAAATGAACAAAATAAATCAGTATTTAACTTAACATCATTATCCTATTATCGGATAAAAAGTAGAATCATTATGACGTAAAAATGCCCCTAGCCAATGCTATAGATGCCAGAGATATTACCACCACACTAAGCTCTGTACACGTGACCCCCGATGTTTGAAGTGTGCAGGATCATATTTCACAAAAGAATGTAAAAAAACGACGGAGGAATCTCCTAAATGTGCTCTATGCTCGGATGGACATATGGCCAATTTTTCGGGGTGTCCTAAAACCCCCCTTAATTTCACTTCTGCCCCTCCACCAAAAGTAAATGTGTGGTCGGAGAGGAAGAAAAGTTTTTGAAAGAAATAATATTCAACGATCTATCATCGCTCCGTTCATTCAAACTAACAACAAAATACTTCATCTCATACCGATTTTCCATCTCTGCCAGTTGCTCACGATATCAATGATCTAACTTTTGCAAACCCCCGCATATAACGCAGCAAATTCCTTTTTTTCAATAGTTTAAAGCAATTAACAGATTCCCTTTCGTATTTATTCAATCAACTGTTAACATTCAATAGTCCGTCTAAATATTTTATCTCATGCCTGAGCTGGAACGCCAATAGCCTGCGCGGAAAAATAAATGAGCTTCAAAATTTTATTTCAGAGTACAATCCTCATTTAATAGCCTTTCAAGAAGCACATCTTCAACCAGGTGATAATTTCAAAATTCCTAACTATACAATTTATCGTTCTGACAGACTCACCCCACCGGGAGAGGAGAAGAGGTACAGCACTCTGCATTCATAAAAATATCACTCATCATGAATTACATTTTACCTCCAATAGCTTTGAAAAATGCTACAATAGAAATATCACTTAATAATATCCTTAAAATCACAATAGGCAGTATCTATCGACCTCCAATTGGTAGATTTTACACTCATGAACTAGACCTAATAGCTGACTCAAATAATCAAGCTTTGCTCCAAAGGGACTTCAACTCAAAACATCCAGCCTTGAACACTGGTAGATGCAATATTAACGGCTCTATTATTTTTCGAGCTTGCTCTATTCTTTTTTCGAACTTTCGAAGCAATATTAACGCCTCTATTCTTTATTAACTCTCTATTTCTTTCGAACTTGTCCAATATTAACTCATCTAACATGATAGCTCCATCTGACCCAACTTACTTCCGTTTGCATAACCCTTGTAACAATATATTAGACATAGCCTTACTAAAAATCTCACAGCTAGACCAATTACGTCAATTAACGATCTTTCCAGTGACCATAATCCAGTGCTTGTTGAAGTCACCCATAATTCCATCACTCCATCTCAAAATAATATTATCACAACTACCAATTGGAGCATATTCTCTAATATTCTTTTAAACACTATCAAATTAAATCCTGTTATTATTAATGTTCTTGACATTCATCTGACCATCAATAAATTCAATTCTAACATCACCACAGCCATTAATCTGTCCAGTAAATCTAAAGAAATTCTCAATCCGTAATAAAATAACTGAAAAAAATGGGCTCCGTAAATTCTGGCAGGAGACCAGATATCCTCCAGTAAAACGGGAATTAAACAAACTCCAAACCTAAATAAAAAAAAAATGATTCACAAAATAAAAAATGATAGATGGAACGAATTTCTCTTGGGCCTCAATCCGTCTTCAACTCTCTTCAAAATTCAAACTCTCTTTCCAAAATTAATAAGCATTTCTCAAAAAAATATTCTAAAAATACCACCCCCTTCTAGGTTCTTCGGGACTTGTTTTTACATTAAAGATAAAGCTAATGATTTTGCCGAGAACCTAGAACTCTCCTTTCAAGAAAATGCCTTCCCCTGCGATGATGATCATATCGAACTCGTCGAGGACGAAATAGCTACTTCCATCATTAATAATCATAATTATAACTGCAATATTTTCTTCACACCATCCGATGTATGAGCGTCATTAAAAAAATTAATGCACTTAAATCTACTGGTCCAGATAGCATTCCTAAGAAAGCCTTGATGTGCCTTCTTCTAAATGCAATTATTCATCTTACTAAGATCTTCAATAGTTGTTTAAAATTCAATTACTTCCCAATAATCTGGAAAAATGCACACATAATTATGTTTCCAAAACCTGGGCAAGATAATAAATTTCCGCAAAACTACCGACCAATAAGCCTCCTTAGTTGCGTAGGAAAAATATTCGAAAAACTTATTATCTCACATATTTCAAACTTTTTGTTCCATTCTTCCAGCGGAAGTGATGTGAGTGAATTTGTGAACTCCATTCTTCCAATTCTGTTTTCGTAACAACCATTCCACATGCCATCAACTATTGCGAGTGACGAACTTAATCACTGAGGGATTTAATTATAAACTCATTACGGGTGGCGTCTTTCTTGACGTACAAAAAGCTTTCGACAAATTGTGACACGATGGATTAATCTGTAAAATGATAAATTTAAACTTTCCAACCTGGATTATTCTATTTATTCAAATTACCTACAAAATAGGGCCTTTCAAGTAAGAATCCATGAGGAATTGTCCACAATTGGTCGCATTCAAGCTGGCACTCCTCAAAGGAAACGTACTAAGTCCCATTTTATATAACATCTTCACTTACGATTTCCCTCAGCCTGATAAAATCACTACCTGCCTATTTGCAGATGACTCTGCAGCGTTAGCGCAGGGTGTATCGATTCGCTACGTGATAAAAACATTACAGAATTTCCTAGACTCCCTGGAAGAATGGCTTACCAAATGGCGAATTGCCATCAATGTTTCCAAAACTCAAGCAATAATATTTCATAAAGGAAACACTAGTGAACCCAGTGATAATCTCTATCTTTCGATGAATCAATAGCCTGGTCAACGGACGTTAAATATCTTGATTTAATAATTGATAAAAAAACTAACCTTCCGTGAACATAATAATATAAAAGAAAAATGTTGGAAAACATTTTACCTCTGCCTCCCTCTCATCAATAGAAATAGCAAACTCACTCTTTCAAACAAAATATTACTATTTAAGCAAGTATTAAGACCCATCCTTACTTACGCAGCTCCAATTTGGGGTATAACAGCAAAAACTAATAAAAACCAAATACAAATAATTCAAAATAAATTACTGCGGATTATATCACTGGCGCTCCCTGGTTCATACGTAACTCTACCATTCATAACGGCCTTAATATTGAAATTATAGACATCCATATTAATAAACTTTCTAGAAAATTCTTTTGCAATATAGTTAATCACAATTACCAGATCATTAAAGCTCAAACCATTTTTACTCAGTGAAATGGTGGATACAACTATCCCTACGCAACTTTAAAATGAAATCGAAGTTTAAAACCACCTTAAATAGTCTTTTTTTTTTTTTTTTAATTACAATATCCATTTTGTCTTTTAATTTCATTCGCTTGTTTCCAGCTCAGCTTTAAAAAAAAAAAAAAAAAACCCATAAATATATAACTTTTTTTTTCTTTTCACCATGGCAAGCATTTTCTCTAAATTTTGTTAATCATGTTTTCTCCAAACTTTATCCAATTATTATTTTTTAACTTATTTATATCCAAACTTTTTATTTATATCCAATATTATTTTTTAACTTATTTATATTCAATTTTTTTATATTCAAACTTTTTTTAAATCCAAACTTTTTATTTCATTTAATCATTCCTTTTATATCTAAACTTTTTTTCAGTCGAGCAGATGGTCACTTCTCTTTTTTATTTTATTATCAAATATTTTTATTATTTATTTAATATATATTGTTCAATTTTTAAAAATAATGTAACTACAAATTGGCAATAATATAAAAATCGTCTGATTTTAATTTAGCTCATTTTTCTGGATATTATTATTAATTTTTACGTTTGAAATTTGAAACGATCGTGTTTGAGTATTCTTGTTAATGTATTCTATATTTTTTAATTTTAAATGATCAAAAGTTAATTAAATTTGAAATATAGTCTAATATATTTGCTTTTATTATTTTTATCGTATGTATTTGCTTTTATTATTTTGCTGTAATTCGAGATTGCTCTCCTTTTATATTTCAATTCTTTCTATTAGCTCACACTCTCCCTATATATATATCTTGTTCAAATTTTCAATCGTTCATAAAATACTTCTTATTCATCCACTCGAGTTCAAATGCATTTTTTTTTTTAAACTTGTGGTGGATGACACTGGATGTTAATGCAGTTTTTTCAAATATTAATTCAGTAATTAAATTTAATGAATTAATTTTAGTTTTTTTTTTAGATTTAAGTTGCCTATATCTACCAATACATGGCGCCAGATAAATTTTAAAAAAATGAATGAAAATTATTTATAAAGGACTTTCTGCAATAGAGTGAAAAAAAAAAAAAGAAGGAATTGACTTTAAAAATTTGTTTTTATATTGCTTGTTTTATTTTGAAGTACCGTTTAATGGTTACCATGGAAACTCTGAAATCCATTAATAAATTGAAATTCAGAAGCATTAGCAAAAAATATTTTGAGATCATGATCTTATTGTGGCAAATATAAAAGAATTATATATATATACTGCAAGATTCACACATTATCTTGTAAAATTTATAACGGTTAAGAATCAACACATTACTTAATACAAATTTTTATTCAATACTCTCATATTGAAATTTTTAGGATGTTTGTAAAATGATATTTTATAATTTGTTGTAAAGCCTTTTTTGTCATAAACAATTTATTCTATATTTATAAATAATTAACCTTTATAAGCGTATTAGTAACGATAAAATATTTTGAAATAGACAATTGTTTATTACTATAATGCTTACGAAAAAAATATCTCTAGGTTTGGCGTTAGTTTGCCTAAATTCACCAATAAATTGTTCAGATATCATTTGAAAAATTTAGTACAGCTGCAGTATTTTGAAAATAAATTTAAATTGTCGTGATATTTGTTCAGGTTAAAGAAAATGGAATGTTAACAAACATTAGGAAATGCCTGAGAGAAAATGGAAATGCCATTTCATGTAGAAAGAAGTACATTACAAGCCCTGATGAGAGCCGGATTACCGGGTGTCGAAATGGTTTTAAAGGGTAAATCAAAGATAAAAATTTAAATTATTAAAATACGCAGATATTTAATGTGTTTATCACATTCTGAACCAGTGCAGACAATACAATTATTCGCCACATTACTTCGCCTTTCTTTCAGCTATCCACCATCTCTGCCGCATGCAAAGTGTCATCGTGTGTGAAAGTCACGTGGAACATTTGTGAAACACGTTAAAATGTTTTGATTTCTGTTGCTTCTCTGTAATTATCGGTTGTTTTCACTTTTATACTTAATCTGTCAGATTTTTGTGCGACGGGTACAGTTCCAACGCTATTTATGGTTTTTCGCTATGGAGATCCCATTCCAATAAAAAAGTAGGCATTGCTATTTGAGATGTTCGAAATCGTGTCACTGTAACCATAACTTTAGAATTTAACTGTTATTTTTCGTATGATTCTCAAGCACATACCTGAAAATACCTTAAACCAAAATTTCATTCGGTTTCTGTGAATGGTATCATAGATAGGGACTCATATATCGAGAAAGCGTTTCAATATAAACTCATGTTTGTGAAAATTGCAACACCATGAAGGACTTACGCGAGTGAGCTGAAATTTTCAGGAAATGCACATTAGCGCATGATATGCAAATGATTAGAATTTCAAATCCGTAGCGCGTGCGTATGCTGAGTAGCGCCCTCTGAACGGCGGATAGATCCGAATAAATAGACGGCTGTAGCGAGGCGTGTATGGTTATCTGCTAGTGGTGGTTATCTGCTAGTGGTAAACGTTAGCTCAATCGTTACTTATGCCTCTTCGACGAAAGAGAGCGAGATTTAAACAACTTACAGAGTTTGAACGGGGAGAATCATCGGCCTTCGTGAAGCTGGATTGTCTTATCGTGCAGTAGTCGCTCGTGTGCAGCGAAACAGCAGCACAGTGATGCGTCTTTGAAGCAGAGGACGGACGAGTGTCGGACAACTCGGAAATCGGGAGTGGACCCCGAAATGTGACATCAGCTCGCGATGATAGACACCTGGTCCACATGGCGCTGACGGACCGTACAGCTTCCTCTAGACAATTAGCTACAGGTGTTTCATTGTGTGCTTCATCAATTCGTAGACGTCTGCTGCAGCGTGGACTGCGCGCAAGGACTCCTTTATACAGGATCCCTCTCACGCTAAACCATCGCCGCCTGCGGCTACAACGAACAATGCGGCTTTGAACTTATAATTATTTATTTGTACCACTACCACTCAACTGTGTATTAAATCTCATTCAATTATGACGATTCCTTCATGGTGTTGCAATTTTCACAAACATGAGTATATTTATTGGTCATTTGATCTTTTCGTAAATCTTTCATGATTTTTATATTAACAATTGATATAGACATACAATATTTGCCATTTTCATTCAAATATTTGATTGTTTATATATATGAGATAATCAATTCTGGGTAAATTAGATATTGTAATAAATATTCTTTTAATATCTTTAGAATTCCTTAACTTTTAAATGTTATTTAAACACTTTAAATATTTTTTAAGCACTCAACAGAATGTGCTTAAAAAATTATTTTTATCATTATTTTAATTTACCTCCACACCACGTTTGCTAGTAGGCTATGTCTTTTTAATTTATAAGGAAATATTTTTAATTTGATATAAGGTATACACAATTCAAGGTGTTTAAAATGAAAACTGTGAAACATATAATTTTTAACCTAAAAACTTAAATTTCATTTTTTTTTTTTTTTTTTTAAACAGAATACACCTTGAATGCTGTCGTTGAAAAGAGACTTGTTATTCTCTATCCTTAAAAGAAACCTGTTAGTATCTTCTGATTTAGAGAATTTTTCGAAGCCAGACATGTGAAAAACACCGACTATTCTAGCATTCCTGCTGGAGATAAACATAATAAATCTGTGAACTGGTAAGATTCTATATTAGATTTAAGTAGAAAGAGGAGACAGATGAACTGAGCTTTGGGAGTTCCAAGTTATAGTAGTATCAGAGATTGAAATTGGAAGTTTAGAGAATAATCATTAAAAATTCTAACAAAAATGTCACATCGACATTTGCTGGGAGGGGGTCCATAAAAATGGAAGTTATAAAAAAAATTTTTATCTACCGAGAGATTATAATTAAAGTCCGACTTTCAAAATGCTGTAAAAAAAGAAACACTCGTCACAATGAGTTCAGATTTGAATTGAAGATACTTGAAAAAAAGGAAACGATATGGCATCAAAAAAAAAAAAAAAAAAAGTTCTACTGATTTTCCCATCCATTTTGGTATGACCTTGCCGTAGTGGATGGGCTTTCCACTACAGTGTTACAATTGTTGAATGATTTGGAAGTCCTTTTTCCCGTCAAAAAACCGAAATTATCACGCACATTGAACACTACAGTTGGTTTAATGTGCAACTAATGCCAAATACGAGTAAGTTGAAATTTCGATTCAAAATATCACTGGCAACCGAATTCACTTTCTTTATGCTTGCAGCGCCATCTATTAGTACACTTTTTTTGATACCGTACCGCTTCCCCCTTCTTCAAGTATCTTCAGTTCAAATTTGAACTCATTGTGACGACTGGTTCTTTTTTTACGGCATTTTTAAAGTGGGACTTTAATTATAATCACCCTGTATTTTCATCATAAATTGACGAAAATAGGTAGGTTTTCTCAAAAAATTATTTACTTAATTACAAATTTAATTCATTAAGACAATATTTTTGGCGAACGTTAGTTCTAAATCATAATAAGATAGAACTATTTTTCCCCCATCTTTTAATCGAATTGCAGATGATATTTTGATTATATTCATAATAATTAAATAGAAGAGTGCATTATCTTTCTTAACAGTTAAATCTTTTTTGAAAAATCAAATTTTTGTTTTTATAATTTTATTAGCAATCAATAATACAATGGCATCAAATTTAGATATTTTATATAACTGCATGCAGTAAATGGTATATAATTTAATTAAGAATTATAAAGATTAATTTATAATTAGTACCCGAGTGAAGAAAATATTTTTCCTTTAATGATTTAAAAATAGTTTTAAGAAATGAATTTTAAAATCTGTAAAAGCATTAACATAAATGTTGCAATTTATATTACTAAGAAATTTTACCATTTAAAAAAAAGATCCAGGAAGATTTATTTAAACTAGAGTTAATTTAGAGATCGTTTAAAATACATGTGCTGGAATTGTTTATTACAAATAAAGTTTAATGTAGGAAATATATATATATAAATATATAATCCTGCACAGTATTTTGAAATGAAAATATAAACATTGTAAGTGCATAAAACTTATTAAAAGAGTTTTAGCAATACTGAACTTTCCCATTTTATTGTCTTCCTTTTAAGTAAAGACGTCACAACCATCTTTTTGTCAAAAAAGGAAAATGTTAATAGCATCAATATACATGATTGAAAGTTACATGCTTAATTGATGAAAAAGAATTACATAAAATTTTTTTGATTTGGGTGAAAGCTGATGCTACTTCTCTGGAAGTTTTAATTGCCTTAAGTTGGGGGTAGCAACACACAAAAATTTGTTTTTAATTTCCATATAAGTGCCGGGTTTTTCTCCAGGTTAAATTTTCCGTAGCAATTATGAAAAATCCGATAGAAATTGGCAAATCTTTGTAAATCTGTTTTCTTTAATTTAGAATAAGAATCCAAAACGAAATGGTCAATGAGACTACTGAATTATATTACCACCAAAAGGTCATCGAAAAAAAGTTGGAAACATTTCAAAAAATCTTATCTAATTGAACAATTTTTTCACCCATACGTTCAGAAATTAAAAGTGCAAATTTCAGTGGGAGCACCGTTGGTTGCTTTGCAAACATCAAATCAACCTCTACCCAGAGGCAATGTATCATGTTCGGCCACAATTTATTCTCAATGTTCTTAAAATATATTCTCAGAAAGTAGATGTTGGAAGGATTTTTTACAGATTTGTACTCCGCTAACTACAATACACATTGTGCTTTCAATTTGGACGGTTGCCATGACACTGCAGACCTTTTCAACGAGCATCATTTAGGTGAATCATCAGATAGTTCCAACTACAAAAAAGGTTACACCTAACAAAGTTTTCAGAGAATTGACCAAGTACTTTCAAAATATATATAATTATGAGACTTACTGATTGTTACCTTTTGAAATGCGTCCAACTTTTTCGATACCCCTGCATTGAGAGACATCAGATAAAGAACCTTGACAGAGGTGACGATGAACATTTTATTTAAAAAACAGAAACACTATGATACAATGTGTGTTATGGTACAACTGATCACTGCTGCTGCGGCGGTGGCGGGTGACCGGGGGGCTGCTGCGGCATGGGATAGCCGGGCAGCTGGGCGGGAGGAGGATAGGGGTAGGGGACGTACATCTGGGTACCGGGAGGCGGGTAGGCTGGGTACTGGGGCGGCATTGCCTGTGGTGCCACGGTGTACAGCGGATAGTTGCCAGAGTAGGCAGCGTAGGGCGGCACGGTGTAGCCCTGGCCATAAGGCACCGGCTGCACCGCCTGCTGGTAAGGATCCGCTGCTGGTGCTGGTGCAGCTTGTGGTGCTGCTGCTGCTGGTGCAGCTTGTGGTGCTGCTGCAGCTTGTTGAGGTGGCACAGGAGCAACGCTCGTCTTGGGCTTGCCCGGGGGCGGGGGCGGAGGAGGCGGGGATGACGACTTCCGAGGGGGGTGGAGGAGGAGGTGGAGGGGAAGGGCGCTCGCCCCGCCGCAGGTGCTTCACTTTAACCTTGTGCCTGCGCTCCTTTGGGGGTGGAGGAGGCGGGGGCGGAGAGATGTTGCCCACGAACAAGTCCTTGGTGGGAGGGATGCCGTCCGCGAAAGTGACGCTTTTCTTGGGCTGGGAGTCTCGCGACGGCATCACCAGGATGCCTGCCTTGGGGGTGCCGGACTTCCGGTGCTTCCGCTTCTTCGAGGTTCCGGCGGAAGATGTCACCGCTTCCGGCGTGGAGTCGAAGGTGGCCGCGTCCATCACCGAGCTGCTGACGGCCTTGTCCTGGGGAGAGACGATCCGGTCGGCTTCCAGGAGGGCGGAGTTGATGCTCATGAACTGGGACAGGACCTTGGACATGTCGCTGTCTTGGAAAGCCTGCAGCTGGACGGCGGAGCCAGAGGCCTTCTGCATCTGCTGGATATACTCGATGTAGGTCTTGGATATATTGTAGGCCTCTATGGACAGCGGATTGTTCAGAATGCTGGCAATCTCGGAACGTGCATCCTCGACGGCCTTCTTGCTCGCATCTGCTTGCGTCTCTTGACTAGATTGAAAAGATTCGTTATTCGCTTTCGAGCAAGGAAGGTCTTCTTCGGAAACAACTGTGACGGGATTTTTGAGGTAAGGAACGTCTTCTTCGGAAACAACTTTGACGGGATTTTTGAGGTAAGTTTCGTTCAAGTTATTTTCCGTAACAGCTTCCAGTGGGCCAGATTGTGCATCGTAAGAATGATTTCCCAAATTTTGCAAAATATCTAACACATTATCGGCTGTAATTTGTCCTGAATTTTTAAAGACTCCAACAGGATATGAAACGGGATTTTTTACGGTTGAGTCTAATACAGATTTCAAGTTCAACATGTCACTCAAACCAGCCTTTGAATTATCCTTGGTTTCCGAGGATTCCTTAACAAGGTTATGGATTTTACTTTCCAGTTCTTTAAAAGA
Source organism: Caerostris extrusa (assembly GCA_021605095.1). Lineage (NCBI taxonomy): Eukaryota > Metazoa > Arthropoda > Arachnida > Araneae > Araneidae > Caerostris > Caerostris extrusa. Next base: position 53,662 of record BPLR01014050.1, read on the forward strand.
GGTCATTTCCTCTTTTCCTCTGGTATTTTGATCAGTTTCTCTATATACAACAGGAATAATATTGGTTTCATTGATATCTTGCACAACCGAATTGTTTGCAATAGAAGAGCCTGAAAATTCTGAGAATTCCATACTCGATTCCTCATGAATTACATTTTGATTTTGAGCTTGTTTGAGATTCCCTTCACGATCAATGCAATGTACAGCAATTTTTGGTTCATTCGAGAAACTTGATGCACAAAGAATTTTCTTGTGATTCGTTTCATCCATAACATTTTTTGATTGAAAAACCGGTGTATCGAAAAAATTTAGTACTTCAGTTTTTTCTGCAACCACTTTGGAGTTATTATTTTTTGTAGATGAAAACAACTCCACTTTAACGTTTACACTATTTGGATACATGATTTCCCTTTTTTGCGAATTGGTAGCTTGATTAAGAAGTTTCGTTTGGGATTCACTCAAACTCAACAACTTTAAAAATTCATCATATTCTGAATCCAAATCACTTGAATGAACTCTGTCACTTTCGGCAGAAACACTGAGAATGCTTTCCGGCTGCATAACTTCTGGTACCAGCGATGTTTTCAAAGAAATTTCAGGATTACCTTTTGGGTTTGAAATTTCAGATGTATTTTGTTCTGACGGAACGCTCTTGTTTTGAAGACATTGAACATCACATTGAGCTGGTTCACTAGACATGGAAACTGATTTTTTTTCGGGTGAAAGACTTACGCTTTCTACAGTCATACAATTTGGCTCTGAAGAAGTGATGGTATTCTCCGATTTGTTTTCTATCAATGCAGCTTTGGTCACTTGGAGTTGATTAGATTCAAGATCATCAGCATCAGTCTGTTCTGCAGAAAGCTGAAGAATTGAATTTTCATGAGAAGCTGGACTCCAATCCATGTTTGATCTCTCATTATCAGAATCCGTATCCCACTCAGACTTTATCTCCAATGGCAAGACTTTGCCCTTGCTGATTTTTTCAGATTGAACCTCATTCTGAACTCGAGTCAGTACTTTCGGTGATGGTTCGACCTCTGGAGCCTTCGTGACTGGAAGCAAGTTCGATTGACTTTCCATCAATTTTGATGGTTTACGTTTCGGGGATGGGACATCAACGGAAGATTCCGAGTGTCGCTTCAATAAATTGGTAGGTGTAACTTGTGTTTGACTATAAGACACCTTCAGAGCATCCAAGGCTGACAAACTGCCGGAATCCGCACGGGATGGATCGTTGTCTGAGTGACTTTTCTCTGGAGTAGAGGAGCTTTGCTCAGGAATGCATTCAGAAGTTCTGTGTGTTCGGTTAATGCAATATGCAAGGAAAGGTTTAGTGCTGGTCCACTTCATAAAAAACTTCTCGGGTTTTCGGTCATAAGTAAAACTTTCGAGACTAGGCTTTGATTTTTTAGGTGATTCCTCAAAGGCTTGAAAGTCACAGATTTCTTTGTGTTTACGCTTTTCAATTTTCTTCGATACTTCTCGATTATCTTCCTTGCTATTTAATTTGGCTTCATCCACTGGGACACTACAATCTTCATTCCATTCTTCACCAATGCCATCTTCTTCAGAAGCAACAGCTTTTTCGCTAACAATAGGAACTTTAGAGGATTCCTGTATATTTAATTTTTGCTGAGGTAATCCATTAGACGTAGTTTTCTCTAAGTTTATCTCCAAAGCATTTTGTTCTTCGCTTAGTTCATTTGAATTTTGAATCGTTTCTTCTTCTGGATTAGGTGACTGCAGCTTTTCTTCTACATCTTGCTGTTTTTCAGTTGTTTGTTCAACAATTGCATTGGTCGATGTAACTTCAGATACCTTGTGGCTCTTTCTTTTTTGGGCAGCTTTTTTCTTTCTCGGTTTTTTTAAATCCACTTCTTCACTGCTACTTTCACTGCTTGTGGAGCTGCTGGAATCACTTTCAGAGGAGCTGCTGCTGTCTGAACTTTCAGCTTCCGATTCGCTGCTAGAAGAACTGCTTGAGCTTTTTTTAGAACGTTTTTTCTTTTTTGTGAACATGACTTTATACATTGCTTTGATAGCTTCTGCAAATTTCTTTGATTTTTCATTTACATCAACACCTGTCTCTTTACATAATTTTTTGAAAGCTTTATGTTTCAACATTTGTGCAAGCAGTTTGTCCTCTTTCTTTTTAGAACTGCCAGAGTCTTGATGTTTACTAACAGATGCGCTTTTCTTTTCAGTTTTCTTAACATTTGATTTCTGGGGTTCTTTTGCCATCTCTTTTTCAACAAAAATATCTTGAGCCCCTTTCGTGGTTTCTGAAACTTTATTAGGGGATGCAGGATTATTCTTGCATAAAGCATCATTAAGTACAGTTTTATCCTTACTTATATTTGTACATGTTTCTTTTTTGCATTCATTAATGCATAAGGCTTTATCAGAATTAACCAAATCGGATTGTTTGGTTTCAATGAATTTCTTATCTTTCTCACTCAATGCAATAGATTCATTGAATGCTGAGCTTTGAAAGAGATCATTACTTTTGGCATTAGAAAAAACAATTTTATTTGTCTGACTAGTAAGGTTTTCAGTGAGGTCTGACTGGATACGATTTTTATTTCCATCATTTATAATGGACTTATCACAGAAATCTGCAGACTTTTGGTCAGGAGAATTCTCCTTAACTTCAACGAATGTAGTCGAAAAGGCTTCATGTGGAAAATTAGATAAATTATGATTTGTGTTGTTGTCCACATCTGGGACGATTTGCATTGTTTCTTTTTCATCTTTGCTTTGAACAGATTCGTCTTTTGCTTCTTCACTTCTCTCGGCAATTTTGATCGATTTTTCCTCCATTTTCTCTAATTCTTCTACATGATCGACTTCAACCGTTTTAGGATACGTTCTATTTTTATCTTCTTCATCTTTGTAGGATTTTTCTCTGCCAGGAGACTGCCGCCATTCACCACCCGGAGATTTTCGATACCTGTCTTTTTCGTAGTATCTCCTATCCTTATCGTAAGATCTCCCATCTCTCTCGTAGTATCTTCTGTCTCTTTCATATCTTCTGTGTCTATCGCGACTAGGAGACGGTTTTCTATCATGATAATCCCGCCTTCTTCCCCTATCTCTGTCGTACCTGTGGGATGTCCGCTCCCTTTCTCGAGATCTTCTTCGATCACGTGACCAAGCTTTATCCTCATAGTACCGGCTAGAAGATGACGCATCTAATTTTCTATATTTTGAAGTCTTCTCACTTTGATTCGCATCTTCTTTCTTCTCAGACAGATTTTCCGACGTCTCTTTCTCTGAGCCCTTAATAACGCCCGTCTTCACAAATGTCAAGAATCCAAAGTTTGGCTTTTTGGTAAAAGCTTCAGGTGGCTGACTAGGATAAACCTCAGTCTTTGAAGTGGTAGAATTGGCATCTGTATTTTTTTTTGCAGCTGCTTCTTTTTTAACATTTTCTACCGACGAATCTTTACTATCTTTACTGTCTTCTTCTTCCTCTTCTTTGAAAGCTGCTACAACGCCAGCATTTAATTTCTGGCTTGCTTTCCTCGCAAGGCTGAAAGATAGTGCAGGACTCGACTTGACGGCACTTGTCTCTGAACAGTTTCCTTCGGATGATCTGACCTGAGAAAATGCCATCAGCCTCTTTCGGGCAAGAGCTTTCCCAAGCAACACCACAGACTTGGGCACAAAACCAGGTTTGACTTTTGGTAATAACAGATCCGAAACATCTTTTGTTGAACTTTCTTCTTCTTTTCTGGTACTTGGACAGATTCTGACGGTAATTCCACATTTTTAAGCTCAAATGAATTAACAATAGGTGTTGTGGGCACAGTATTCTCTGCAGCAGAATCAGACAAAGGTGGTAAATCTGGTAAAGGAGGCAAATCTATATCGTTTGGAGAGAAGAATCTGATGTTCATAAAGAGATCAGAAGGTTCAATCTTTCCTCCCTTTAGATTGTCATTTTTTAAATCTTTTAAAGTAGATTCTTTATTATTTGAAGAAGTATCTGAATCTGTATTACTTGTAGGAACTGACGTAGTAGAATCAATTTGGTCTTTTTTATAATCTTTGTTTTGAAAAGAAGAATCATGGTTTATACTAATTGAATCTTGGGAAGTTTTAATTGTTGACTGTTCTGTCCTATTTTCTTTTTCATATTTATTGGAAATTCTTGCATCTACACTATCGTCTTTCTCAATGATAAATGAAACATCTGAAGCTTTTTTCTGAAGGTTCATCCTCGGAAGGATGTGTTGGAGAATATGAATTTTCTTTTTGGGAAATATCTTCAGATAGTTCTTCTGTCCCAATTGTTTTGAAACCACCACCAGGAATAAACTTTTCACCTGTGCCCATTTCAATAGGACCCCTGAAAAAAAAAAACATTCGCAATTTAATATAATTATATAAATACAATGTATAAATTTCAACAGAGTGCATTTGAACTTCCCAACAAACTTACAGAGGTAATAGTATGCATAAAGACAAACAAAAAATGCAATAAAACATGGGAAACAAATAATGTTGAGAGTACGAAAACATTGAAAATGCATCTACAAAATATAACTACCTACTCAATGTCATTTGTGATTATTGGTCATTGGTTTTGATTCCACTGCATTTTTTTTCCCCCTTCATGCATATCACATCTTCAAGCTTAATTATACATCTCTTTATATTCAATTCTTAATGTGCTATTTTCCATAAAATCACAATAAATTTGTCAACGTTCATATGGAAAAATGTTTTTGTGTTATATTTTTTATGTGAAATTCAAACCATTTAAATATTTTTAATGTATACTGCATTTTTTTTTTATTTCTTAATTATGCATGTTTTCTCTGCAGCTAATTATTTTAAAGACATAAAAAAATCATGGTCACAAAAAATAACAATAAAAGAGTGCAAACATTGCAAACTCTTGTAAAATTTTTTTTTTAAATAATGTCTAAAAAACTCTTTTACACTCACACTTTTTAAATTCAATGAACTTTTTTCCAGTAGAAATACCTTTATCATATTACATTATGTTTAATATTATGGATATCGGAAATTTTTTACTCATTTTATGCAGTCACTGAACAAATTTTCATTCATAAAGTTACTGATTATAAAACTTTAAAAAATTTTACCATTAAAGCTGTTTCACAGGTTCACAAAAAACACAATTTTAAATATTTGGGCAAGGTAATAAGACACATATTATGCGTACATGCAAGATAAGATACAAATGCATATAAGATATAGCTAACATACATAAGGTACATGTAAATGGAGTACAAGAACATATTAATATATTTTTTTCTTTCAAAAATTGTTTTCACAGTCACATCGAGTGATTTATTTATCAGATAAATGCTAAAAGAATTTTCTGCAAAGGTTTTCCAGTATAAAAGTACCTCATCTCTGCAGCTTGTGCCCTCATTTCAGCCAGTTCATGAAGCCTCTTCGCTTCCCTTTCTTTCTTCTTGTCCTCCCTCTTCCATTTGGACACAACATTACGACCAAACTCACGTTGACGCAGATCTTTCAAACGCTGAGAAAAAAAAAAAAAAAAATTCCCACTTAATAATTAAATTCATCAACATTCAAAGCAATAAAATTTATTTAGGTTAAACTCTTACTCTAAAATTCAATATATACATATTTTTTTAAAATTAACTTGCATTTTAAATACACTTTCTAAATTAACCCAACATTAATTTTAAATGTACTATACATATCCAAGAAAATTATTCAATTAAGTGAAATAAAAAATACTAACATATAATATTATACAGCAAACATTATTAGTTATTACTTCAGATATTTTACTAATTTTTTTAGTAAAAAAAAAAAAATTATATGTGTTGCATAAAATCTTGTACCACGGTGAATATTAACCTGCAAACTGCATGTTACTCTACCCATAGATGTTTCTTTATAATCATATTTTACTGCTAAAACACCCTATGTGTGTATATATATATATATATACTCATATATATATATATATATATATATGAGTGCCAGCTATGACCTGATTGGTTACAGATGATGAACAATGATGGTTTTTCAGAAGATATATATATCAAATAGGCATGTGCTGGTTAATGGTCTCATGTATACCAGTTACTCTTAGAAAGTTTTCTACCTTCTGTGGTATAATGCTAAATCTGTTGTTTGAGATAGATGACCAAAAGAACAAGTGCTCAGTATTAATACTAAGCATTGTTTTTTCTTTATAGGTACTCCTGACATTATTTTTTAAGACTGCCCAAAGGATAAACCATAAAGCAAGTTAATTTTTCCCATTAATAAATAAATATTTAAGAGTATTCATGTATTTTCTACACATACTTTAAATGTTATATGTTTTCTCTATAAACTAATAATATAATACAATAATCCTCGTAACATTGTGCTCTCAGATATTTTGCTGAAAGTACTTAAAATTATCCTTTAAAAAAAGGTCACAAAAAACGAAGCTTGGAAAGTTGTATCTAAATAGAAAGCAATGCACAGCAGTAAATGTATTTGTAATTTTATTAACTAAAACTATATTTTTCATTATCTAGCATTATTACTAAAAATTTTCCAAATGTGTATGTATATTATATAAATAAAGAATTCTACATTTTTTAATGCTAAATTAATTCAATTTTTTTTTCATATATAAATTATTAAGAACCAAGCTTATTTACCTGTTTGTGAGCATGGTCATAGGAATTGATATGATTATCAAACTCCTGATACTTATAATATTGTTTCTCACACAACTCACAAAAGAAATTGGCTTTCAGAACTGCTAACCCTTCTTGGACAGCTTTATCCTTTTCTTGTTTGGCCTGAAAGAAAACATTTCTCATAAAAGAGGGCCAAAATTTTGCTATCATGAATTTTAACAACCCATATACAATTTTTGGTACAATTCTTGGATGTAATATTGATCTATAACTGATAAGAATTTAAAGCATTAATATCATATTTAAATTGTTATTTTTTGAAATCACAACATAGAAATAGAAAGAAGATACTCAAAACTTTTGTAAAAACCCACAGCTATTTTGTTTAAGAATTTTTATTTTACATGCAACATTTCATTATTCTTTAGAGATCTTTTTATTATATACTAGAAGACCCGGCCACGCGTTGCTGTGGCTTTCTTGTATTTCGTTCAATTATTAGATACTATAATTGGTATTAAGGAAGCGATTGTTAAAGAATGATGAAAAGATGAAATTAAGCTTCAACGAATAGAAAATGTTTAATTTTTATCAATTTAATGAATGAGGCAGATAATATTGATTTTTAACACTGTTTTATAATTATTTTACGTAGTTTAATTTTTAATAATCATTACTTTCATTTAACTAAGAACTAAGAGATGAACAATATTTCTTGTTAGTCTGTCTTTCGTCAAAATAAATAAATTCGATGGTTTTCCAACACGTGAGCATGCAATATACAGTTGCCCATGGGAGAAACAGGAATTCTCCAAATCCAAGCCACAAATAGCCATTGTCTGCCCTTGCGGCTTATTTATTGTCATCGCAAAAAGCCAAACGTATTGGAAATTGTAGCCTTTTGAAAGGTATTTAGTTTCTGATGGTATGATAGGAATTCGAGGCAACAGGACGACTTCCGTCTTTAAACTTTCCAGCCAATATCGTTGCTCCAAGTACGTTTCCAGTAATTCTACTGATGACTAATCGTGTACCGTTGCATAATTTTGGTGGATTTAAGTTACGCAATAGAAAGACTGGTGAACCAATTTTCAGACGAAGATTGTGTGGTGGCATTCCTGGCATATCCAGAGAATTTAAAAATTCAATCGGAAAATTGACGATCTGGTTTTCATCAGCAATTGTGACGATTGACTTAAAAATCCTCAGATTGCCTGGCAATAAATTTTGTATTTGACAGTTAATTTCATCAACATCAACATTTTTTGCTGCCAAAATTGCACGATTACTGAGCCAATTATGGTTTAAGTGATTATTAATAATATCCGAAATACACTCTCAATTAGTTCATTTTTTGAATGAACAACAGAGCAGAAATTATCTGGCAATTGGATGCATTGCGTATTTTGATGTAGTCTGATTGTACCGTTTCCAATAATTGATTTGAAAATACTTGTTCCAATGGATCATTATGTAATTGTACTCGCATGTTTATGGTCAATCGAAGTGTTTCAACGTTTTTCCATAAAAATGATTGTTTCAAACATGCGTTAATCTCATCAACAAATGTAGTTTGCTCGACAAAATTTTTTTTTACAACTTCCTCCTATTTGCAAAGGCTTTTTAATATGAAATGACCTCGATTTAAAATATTTAGCCTTTTTGCAAGTGTTTTGATTACATATATTCAAAACCTTTGAATTTCACATAAAAATATCAACTTTAACTATTTTTTATACAATTTATTCTTTAAAATATGGATAAAACATTACAAAAATGTGATATTGTTGCAAAACTTGATAATTCAAAAATAAATAAAACATGAATAGTTTTTTCCTTTGCAAGTATTTTTATGCTGTGAATATCCTTATGTAAGTAATATACTGTTTTCAAATTTATATCTTAATTATTTATACATTTTTGTATGCTTAAAGTCTGTCGACACAAACTTTTTTTTACAAATTTACTAAAAATTCTTAGTTTAAAAACTAAAATAAAACTAATTTATGAATTTAGGTTAATTTCCATGTTCTATTCCTTACATACATTTAAAGAAAACTTTTACATGAAGTTTCAAAGCATTTAGAACAGAAATATTAGTATTATGGTGTTTTGAATGAATACAAAATGCATAAAAATTCAAATAAGAAATAATTAAAACTAACTTTTAAATGTAAATAAAAACAAACGCACATACATAAAAATGTTATTGAGCTTTAAATTCTCCTTTATTAATATAAACACTTATTTATTTGTTTTGTTCTCTTTAAATAACTCCCAATTTAAAAGTACCATTTATCAATTTTTTCGACAATATTCAAATCACTCAAATTCTTTTTGTTTTTTCAAATAACGAAAGTTTAAAAAAAAAAAAAAAAAAAAAAAATTTCCTTGATTTTCAACTTGCAACTATTATAATACCTTTTATAAAATTTTAAAGTTATCATTATATCAAATAATTGCAGAGTTTACTTCATTTTCACACTTTTCAAAAAATCCTTAAAATTCATCATATTTCTTTAAAATTATATTGTCTATATAATATTATCTTGCAGATCACATTTTATTTTAGAATTCTTAATCAAATAAAACACATGTTGACAAACTGTAAGGATAGAAAAGTTCAATGTTTTGATTCACAACTTTTTATTCTAATTCAAATTCAAACTTAAAAATAAAAAAAATATTGATAATCAAATCAGGTAATACTTACATACATTTGATTTATTTCGCATAGAAATAATATAAATTTCATACAATATAATTTTCACAAAATTTAAAGTAGAACATAAAACAATAATATTCAGAACATGAGAATTTTACGGTTATGTAGTACAGGCATCGAGACACGGCGCCATCTAAAAAATAGTCATTATATTGTTCGAAAAATGAAGCTACGAATTCCTCTAATTGCAGTATTGCAACCCTAAAGAAATTGGCGGAAAATTCAGGGTTGCAAGATTGCCGCCTTCCTCAATGCTAGATTTTAACCGATTTTGCATTTAAATACAAAAATAATCTGAATAAAAACAATCCTATGTCTCAAGTTGGAACAAAACACACATTTTAAAAAAAAGTTAAAATCGGATGGTTAGTTTCGAGTTCATCGCGAACAAACATCGTGACACGGGAATTATATATAATAGATGTAGCTGACATATTTTTGTTCATTAAATCAATATTTTTTGGTCATTTTAAAATCTTGCTTAACTTGTTCAGCTGATTATATTTACCATTAATTTAACTTCAATAATATTATTTAGATGCTCGTAAGTCTAAAACGTCAACATCTAAAATTTAATGTTCTATGTGGAAGAAATATTCAAGATGGTGCAAAAAAACTAAAAATATTTTTATTGTTACAAGACAAACTGATCTAACAATCAAACTAGAATACAATTATTTCTGTTAAAAAAACTATTTCAGAAATAGTTCATTTTGGTAATTAAATCATCCTTTCTTTACAAGAACCACAATTGAAAAAAATTATGTTGACATATAGTTCAATTTATTTTAAATTAATTAATAGGTGCCAACTTAATAAAAAATTTTAATTTTAACATGATGAATATTTTATTTTTTTTTTTAATAATTGCCCTTTTTTTTTCTCTGTCTAATATTATAAAATTTTTAAACTATTTCATTAAGAAAACTATGCCAGGTTTCACAGAGACAAAAAAAGGAGGGGGGATCAAGTTTTTTATATAAGCTCACCAAACAAATAAAATTAGTCACCCTGGTGCTGAGGCACAGAGGAAGTGCTAAAACACAGGAAATAAGAAAGGTCACATGCTAAAATACAGATGCACAATCATTTTGTGATCTTAAGGTAGTCCTGTTCTGTGAGGCATTTTTGTATGAAGCGTGAATAGTGCATAGTGATAGGTAAATGCATGGATGTGACTTACAACAGTTACAAAAAGGGCAATCGTGTTTAGACGTGCTTATGGTCATAGGGTGAGTAAAGTTGTTGGATTTGTTGATGTTTTGCAGTGGACTGTTCAACATGTCTACAAACAATGGTTAGCACATGTGATCATGAAATACAATACCAGAACTGTAGTTGGAAAAAAAGAATCTAAGCAAGAAGCATTAGAGACAAGTTTCACAACTTGTGATAACAATTAAATATATTTCCAGACTCAACAAAAATTACTGAAGTCTATCCATCTCCTGCTGTTAGCAAGAGAACATTATGATACTAATTGTATGCAATGGAAATTTTGAATCAGGTATCTCGAAGGAAGCCATTGCTCACACAAAATTGCATATACACTGACTACCAATAAGTATTTGGACACCTATGCACATGACGATATCTGCGGTCCTGAGATACGTCACGGACTCCGCCAGTATGTATCGTGTAGGAAACAGCACCGGCATTAGTCGCATGCAAGATGCCGCGCAGTTCGGAGCTCTCTGATTTCGAGAAAGGTATAATTGTCGGGTATCACAAATGTGGCCGATCCTTAAGATACATATCTAGCGATCTGAAGTACCCAAAATCGACAGTGGCCTATGTGATTAAGAAATGGAAGGTGAGCGGTGATTGTCGGAATGTGCCCCGAGTCGGCAGACCAACGAAACTGGGAGATAGAGATCGACGAGTGCTCACCAGAGAAATTCGGAAGAACCGCACCCAACCGATGGCCCTCATCCGTGAGGAGTTTCAACAGGCATCCGGGAGTATTGTTTCAATGAATACCATCCGTAAGGAAGCACATCTGCATGGTTTTCATGGTCGTGCTGCTGCCCATAAGCCTTTAATCACAAGGTCCAACCGCGGTTAATGTGGTGCAAAGCACATCGAAATTGGACTGTAGATCAGTGGAAACGGATTCTTTGGAGTGACGAATCAAGGTTCACCCTTTACCGTTCGGATGGCAGGGTCTGGGTCTGGCGTCTGCCTGGAGAACGTCTCCCGCCAGAATGCATTGTACCAACAGTCAAGTTCGGCGGAGGTGGAATTATGGTCTGGGGGGTGTTTCTCCTGGTATGGACTGGGACCCTTGGTCCCCATTCATGGTAAGCTCAACGCCGATGCCTACTGCACTATTCTGGATGAAAATGTGCTTCCTACGTTGTGGCAGTTTTACCGGTTGGACCACTGTTGCCTTCAGGACGACAATGCCAATTGTCATGTTTTCGACGTTAACCAAGGCTTGGTATGGTGCCAATGGAGTTCATCAAATGGACTGGCCTGCCCAGAGCCCAGATCTCAACCCCATCGAGAACCTCTGGGACGCGTTGCATCGCCGAATTCAGGGGGTGCACTACCCGTCCAAAATCGGTGAAGGAACTTCTATGTCTTTCCAAGCCGAGTGGAAGAAAATACCACTAGCTGTCATACAAAGACTAGGGGAAAGTATGCCCCGGAGGGTTCACGCTGTAATTGCCTCTCGTGGAGGCTCTACCAACTATTGATTTTGAATAATGTTCGTTTTTCTTTTCTATCACAGGTGTCCAAATACTTACTGGTAGTCAGTGTATTCATCAAGCCAGAAATAACTGAAGACAGTAGCTGACTAGCAGCATGTAATGTGATCTGACATATCACTTTTGCCTTTATTCAACTGATACACGGCGTCAAGAGCACCGCAGGCCAAATGAAATATTTCATCGCTAATGTATGGAAGATTAGGTGGTCAGCCAGAGTGGTGGTCGTCTGTGATATTTTGGGAGTGTTTTTCATATTATGGAATGGGTCTGCTCGCTGACATTTGCTACTGACACCACCAATTTTTAAGATAACAGCAAATTTAAAGGATGGGATGCATATATGACTGATTTCATGAAATGCTGTTGGCCCAAGATTAACCAAGATAGAAAAAGAAAAGAGAAAAAAATATATTCCCACTCGCTTGTCAGTTGTGACAGTACAAGGTCATCAACAATTTTGGGTTTAATTCATTCCTTAACATTTATAGAAGAGGACAATAGCATTCACATGATAAATATTCTGGACATTACTAATGGATTACTCATTATGAATTTATTACTTTGTCCTTACAATCACAAAGTTTGCATGTATGGATTTCTTCTTGAAAAGCACTATGTATAATATCATACCGATCTTGTCCTCAGACTGCCTGGTCAAGACTTTGCCAGAAATATTTTAAAAAATGCAAGAAAATTTAAATTTCCATGATGAAAATTGCATTTTAAATCCCTACTTTAAGCACATCTAAAATTAAAACAGGACTCAGAGAAAAATTGATCAATTTAATTCAACTGTCGTATTTTTTTTACTCTAAATCTTAAGAAAATGCCAGCAATAAAGTATAACATTATATCTATAAAATCCAAATTTGTTCAATGATTAAGAAAAAAAAATACATATATTAAAGATTAAAAAAATAAATTAAATGCATATATCACATTTAAAAAAAAATGCTTTGAAGCTAAATATATAAGCAGTATGATTTTTAAAAATGCATCAAATCAAATCTTTAAATATTGCCGGGATCTACCGGGATTGCAAATCACTAGCAAACGTCCATGCCACCAAACCTGAAGCCTATGATTGTTATATGGTTGGAGCAGCCTTATTGTAAAGCATTAGGTTTCAGAATTTAGAGTGTTAGGCAATGACCTGACATGAAGCTAAACAGAATGTCCCCATGTCTGTGAACACAAATATCTATTTATCAAAATGTTCTTGCTTTAGGCTCGAGATGAAAGAGCGACTCCTCCCCCAGTGCCACTGCTAGCAGTTTTCATTCCAAATTGTGAATGCAATGTAGCAGGCCCCTAGTAATAAACCTTGAATAATGGTGAATTTGCTACATGTATACTATTCTAGTGATTATTAGTACTATACTACATCATATCATTATGACTATAGCTGAGACTGCTTTTATGATTTTTTTGGGAACAATGGAGGCTACCACCACAATTTTATTTAAACTAACACTTTAAGGACGTTTCTCCCTTTTTCTCAAACCCAACAGAAGGATATTTCGGACAACAGTTTACCGTATCCAATCCTAGTGTAAACACAGAAGTCAACATTTCTTGCCTACTTTAGAATCGAACATCTTTCACTTGGAAACTCATTTACACTATCCACCAAGTCCATTTTGGCTCTCATTCTAGGAACAAATTACCATGCCAAGGTGTCTAGCAATTGAAAATAGCAACAGCATATTCATGTTATAAACAGAAATGAAATTATCTAAATGTATATTTTAAAAAAATTAGTATACTCATACATTACAGATTTTAGTTTCTATACCAAAATTAAGGTATTTTAATTTTTAAACACTTATTTTTCATATTTTTAAAAATATATGAAAAAATATTCACAAATATAAATCATTTTTAAAAATTATCATTTGAGTTATGCATCATCATTAAAATGCGGAAATAAAAAAAATCACAGCTATTACAATTATGTATAAAAATGACAATATTTTTACCTTGTATTTTTGTTGTAATTCAACAGTGTCTTGTTTTTCTGTCTCTAAAACTCTTCGCTTTTCTGTTGTCTCCTCAGCATAATCCATCTATAAAATACTCACAATAAATCTTTGTCACCACTAAAAGATTTATTAAATAGATTGATTTAAATTGGGAATAACTGAAAAAAAAATTGTGAATGGCAAACAAATATTATCAAAAATTGTAAAAGGCAATTTCGAGCAATAAATGAATAAAAACATCACAAATAATATCTTATCCTTTTTTTTTTGTAGTTGTTGTAATAAAAGGGAAAATAAGAGATCATTTCAAAAGTATCTTCCTATATTTTTCTATTAAGTCTGCTATTTATTTTTGTATCTGATTTTATTCTTTTAAACTAAAGGCAAAAACAAATTATGATATACTGAATGTTTTTATTTTAAAAATTAAAAAAACTTTTTTAACTAGAAATATATAAAAGGAAAAAAAATTTATGAAATGTTAAAACAAAGTGATAAAAAAAAAAAATATGCATTAAAATGTTTATTTTTCCAGAAATCTATTAAATTATAAATATATTTATATAATCCTTATAGAACACATAAACAAAACAAAAAAAAAAAAAATTGAAGATTTTGAGTTTAAAAACTAAAAAGGATCATAAAAACTAAGTGGTTTAATGAAATATTTAAGCACAAATTCTGCCAACATTTTGCAATTATTTGAAAAAAAAATTCTAATAATTATTTTAAAGAAATTTAAAAAATTATTTAAGGTTAGTTTGGTTCAATAATTTTATTTAATTAAAGTGCTATTAGAAATTTATTACTAGGAGATGCAGCTATAGTTCATTTCATAATGTGTTTTGCCTTGTGACAATTTCCCTTCTTAATTTTAACAATTTGCATTATGAATTTACTGATCAAAAGAATTCCAAATTGTAACAACTCTTGACTCAACAGTATAAAAGAAAATTAAAACTCAATTTGGAGATCAATTGCAGCTAAACTATGTTTTTTTTTTTTTAATAGTAAATAAAGAAATTACAATAAACAATGTATATATTAAAGTCTAAAAAAAAAAAAAAAGAACATACTTTCTTAAATTACATATAGAGCTTACAATATTCAGAAAAAAAAAATATTTAAAAATATGAAAAGCAGAAATCAATTATTATTATTTTCTGCTTTTAAATGTAAAACAGAAATAAATAATCTACAGCAAGGATGCACAGATCACAGTTTGTGGCCCATTGTTTTGATTAAAAAAATTATCTCCTTTTTTTTTCCTACAGGAAAATTTTCTGAATTGTACAGTGTCAATTTCAAGACCATATATTAAAAAAGATTGATAATTTGATATCAGCTTTGAATGATAATTTTTCTGATTCTTAAGAAACCATTTTTAATACTCATTTAGCAATCTTTGGTGAAAAGATGGATTAAACTCTTAGCTGAAAACTAATAAGAATCTCCATAATAAATTTAATGAAACTATTATACATAACAATGTAAATATTTTTGTCTGCTCAACAAAAATATTTATAAATTGTTGGTAAAGATGCCATTATAATACACAAATTCTTTTTAATCAACTCATACCACCCATAAATTAATTATTTTAATGGTAAATATTGACATAAAATTAGAAACCATTTGATTATTGAACATTTTTCATTCATTTTTATAATTTTAATTTTAATACATAATAAACTAACAGAGGAAAGGGTTTGAAGTAAGTGATATTGAACCTAATATGTAATGCTTTAGTCTGTGCATCCATGTCCTGCAATATGCTAAAGAAGGGAGGAGGAAGAATGAGACATATTTTCATACTAAAAAAACCTATATTAACGTTTTTATACTTTGAATAATTTCTTTTTTCCCATTTTAATTATTTCAAATATTAACAAATTATTTACTAAATAAAGTTGGATAGTAATTTTTATTAATTTTTACAATGACGGGTTTAATTTTCATTTTAATTTAAAAATATATAAAGCATAAAAGATGCTGTTATATTCTATTTAATAATCAATTAAGCATAAAATATTATTTTCATTACATAAACAAAACCTTAAAGATATTTTATATTAAAAAAAATCACTATTAAATATGTTGACTCAATTTGGGAAATTCATTTAATATTTTTATACACTAAAAAGAACTATTTGACATAATGTGAATTATATTCAGCCACAAGACTTCAAATATGTCTTTTTTTTCATAAAAAATATTTCAAATGATATTTCTAATGCTTTTGACGATGTTATAAAAAATTAATTCTAAACCAATAATTGGTATTCTACAAAATGTAATGTTTTTTTTCACTGCCTTTTACTTGCTTTTCTTATCATTTAATAAAATTTTTAATAATCAGAGAACTTTCCCAATAAGTATTATGAAATGGCTGAACTTCAGAGTGGTTATACCTCAGGAAGGAATGGAATGGTGGAGAAATCTTGTTCCCGCAATAAGAGAGCACTAAGAGCTAGAGTAAGCTTCAATGCTTCTAGCTCTAGGAGCACAAAAAATTCCACAATGTTTGAGTTGGCCTCATCCCCTACCAGACAAGTTATAGCAAAGATTTTAGGAACAATTCTCAAAACACATAATAAAAGAACAGAACAAAATTCTATCAACGAGAAATTCTTTTGAAGAAACAATACCTATTATTTTTAGAACAAAGCCTTTCTATCTTTGTTATCTGAATTATAAGCTCAATTTTTTTTTAAATAAAAGATAAAATTAAAATAAAATGTATACTGTTTAGGCCCTCCTAATATAAGGACTAGAGATGAGAAATGCCAAATTTGGTACAAAAAAATAAAATAAAATAAACTACATAATAAATTATATTAATTATGTAGATTTTTATTATTATTTATCTTTCTATCATTATAAAAGCTAAAATATTTAAAACTTTTGTTATTTTATATATATAATAGCATTATTAACAAAATTTTTTACACTGCAAAAAACTTTCTGAATTTGAATTAAAGACAAAGCACCTCTGAATTCTTTAACAAAATAAATTTTAAAAAATGCAGACTTTTATTGAAATTTTAATATTGGAACATTTTCAATTAATTAATAATACTTCTCATCCATCTCTATTCTCTTCAATCCTGTTAAAAATTTTACCTAATTTGGCATTGATATAAATAACTATACTTCCTTAAGAAGGCCTAAATAAGATGGAGCTTCCAATATTTAATAAAAAATTTAATTAAAGCATAATACTTTTGAAGAAATTTTAATAAAAAAATTTTTTTTAAATATTTTCTTTTTAATGACCAGTTGGACAAAATCCATAAAAAATAAAAGTCAGAAACGTGTTCCTAGTATAACAAAATTTCCTGAAATAAAAACATATCAATTATTAAGCATTATAGAATTGTATTCATATATTAACACCATAATGTTTTAAAAGTTATTGTACTTGTTACTTAGAACATTATTTCTTACTCAAAGTAAAAATAAATAAATAAAAGAATGATTTCCAAACTATGAACTACATTGTATAAACTTCCACAAATATTTCTAAAGCAATAACTGTAAAAGCAGGTTAAAATTAAAACAGAGAATAAAATAGCTGAATAAGCAATGAGAACGATATTATTCTCTAATAATGCTAGCTACTTTGAACATTATAAATAACAATAAAATAAAAGGAAGAACAAAGAATATTCCCCATTGCTTTATAAAATTTTATAGTTAGACATTAATTTTTAAATATTTTTCAGAAATGTCCATAGTATTTAGCAAAAAAAAAAAATTTGAAAAATTATAAATGACTAGCATAGAAAATGTTAAAATTAATTTTTAATTCTTTTTAGCTAACTTTCAAAATAAGTATTAGTTTGTCATATTTTTATTTTATTTAAATATAATTAGAATTCTATACTGGAAACTTTTTACTGTCAAAAAGTTCACTCATTGAAATTTATTATAAAGACATTAATAAAAAAAAATATTTATGCAATAAAATCTAAAATGTCTTAGACATAATACATATATTATGTTTCACTGTTTGATGAAACAGAAAATTTTCTTTTCATGGTTCAACGAATTTTGTGCAAAAACATTTCCACAAATGACATGTTTTAAAAGAGAAAACAACAGAACTGGCTTTTATTATGGAAACTCAAGTACTGCATGCATTTTAATTTCCCTCAAACTGCAGCAAATCAATTTGCTGTGATTTGTTAAAAAAAAAAAAAAAAAATGTGTTGTTTGTTCAGCTCAAAACTTTTGCATGTTAATGTGGATGTGGCTTAAGGAGAGATAAAGAGACTAGTCCAAATTCCATAATTGCGGGTCACACAAACATTCAACCAAATATTTCAAATATGGATATGAGTTTCAAAGTTTATAGAGCTTAACAATGCAGTTGACTTTTTAAATTCAGAACTGAATAGCTCAGACAATAATGGTTAAGGAAATGGAATTTAAACTTTGAAAATAATAAAGTACTCCTTTGAGATACTGAAGCTCAAAGGAAAAGTTAGCATAAGCCTATGCTTTGATAGGCTGCATCACAATTTTATGTTACAGCCTATAAAAACAAAATATAATGTAAAATAACTGATTTCTTAAAAGCAAAATTTAAAAATTAATATCTAAACCATTATAGAATTGCAAAAGATTTTTCTTACATAAATTTGTTCTCATTCCATGCTTAGTATGTTTTTTCTAATCCCCATTAGTTTTTAAGTCTTAAATTTGCTGCATACTTCTTTTTTGTGTGTGCCATGATGTTTATTACATCGTTCAATATATAATTATGAAAGAATTACTTATTGCAAGTTTTAATTGATCTTTTTGCTAGTAAACATCCTTCAAAGGAAATGAGTGATGATAAAAACCATACTTCTAGTTCAATTCTGAAAAGAAATCTTAAAATATGCGCAGTCTTAATTTTATGTTTTTCCTACAGCATTTCATTCATTTATGTACATTAAAACCATATTCAAGTAATTCGTAAGTAACTTAATGTTGTTGATTGGCAGAACAAGGGCTAGATTTGGAAAAACAAAGTAATACAATTCACAATGAATACTAAAACCTCTTTTGTCTAAAAAGATTTAGAGTTCTTAATTTTTTTTTTTAAGTTTTAGAAAATCTTAGATGATTCTTATGGATGAAATTAATATGAATAACTATCATAATGTAAAAAAAACATATTTAGACTTTATTTATAGTTTCACTAGAACAGAATAGTTTGACTAAACATTCTTTGAAATCTCTGTTAATCTTTTCTACAATGCTGTAAGTTTGATTTTTGGCTTTCGATAAAAATATTAATCTAACAACTTAAATACTAACCTAATGTATCTGCTTCAACTTTCTTTGATTTACATTTTTTACTGTTTTATGTTGTCTTAAAATCATGTTGATAAACATTACAGCAATTTTTAATTATATTATAAATTTTTTTTGCAAAATTAATTAAATTTTAATTAAATTAAACTTAAATGTTTAAATTGATTAAAACATTTTAATTCAAGATGATTGAACAAAATATACCAACAAAGAAACATAAATGGTATGTAAGTGTTTCTAAGTGGAATGGCTAATTGAAGCAGAAAGAATTAATATCCTAATAAACTGTTAAAACCATTCATTAAAGAATTGACAAATTCTTTGAAATCTAACAAAGTAAGGGATAAAATTCTAATCACCAATCAGTAGAAGCAACAATAATTATATAACATGTACACAGAAAAATAAAAAAAAATTCATGAAAGATTTGAAAAATGGTGCTGTTAGTCAACAATACTTTAAAGAATGAAAGATCAAAAAGAGATGGTGACAATGGAAATTGGCAAAGGACTGAAGAAAAATAATTTTAATAATTTTCTTTCCTTTCTTTATTTAGAACTTGGGAATTTTACCATTCTAACCTCGAGTTTTAATAAAAATCTCAATGTTAGTGGAACAAAAATATATACATTGACTGGTAAAAATAAAAGCAAATTAATTCACGAACATTTTCTATGGAGATAATTCTGTTTATATTCTGCGATATTCAGCAATTAATGGAACACATGTTTTGTAAAACTGATTTCTAACTTGACTGGTGCTGATAAAATTAACATTTTTGTATATGACAAACTAACACAGATTTTTCAAAGCATTTTTAAATGCCAAAATAATGTTTAAAAATAATAATCAATATAAAATTGAAATTCAGTTTATTTGTCCATTATAAAATTCATAGATTTCAACCAAGAATTTTCAGAGTTGGCAATACATAGGTGTTTAAATTTCGATAGGAATCACTTTTAACCTAGCATCTTGCAAATCATATGTATTTCTATTATCTGCAGAATTCATTTTTGATAAAATATTGTATACAAATGCTTATGATCAAAATTGGAAAAATCTTAAGATACTTCAATATATAATCCTCAAATACGACACAGATGCAATTCATATGCAACTGACAATATGCTTTCATAAATGTGATAAGTCCAATATTTTTTCCACAGTAAATAATGTTCTTAAGATAATACTTCAACAGAAGTCTATTGGTGTCAAATCAGGACTTCTCGAAGGCTATAAAAAAGTATGTGTAAAATTTGCGTGAAAACATCTTGATAAAACATTTTCTGATTGTACACTTTACAAAACTGTTCTTTCTCTCCATAGCAGTGAAGAAATGCAGAGTACTTTCCAAAAATATATATATATATATAACACACACACACACACACACAATGGGTCTTCTGACTATAGTGAAATTTCATAGGGAAATGCCTTTTGATGCCCAGCTAACATGCAGGAGAGCTGAGGTTCGAATCTGCTGTCAGCGTTGATAAAGAAACAAGTGGATTCAAGAATGAAGAGATTGTGATTATGACACTGTGTATAAGCCTCTTGCATAAATAGTCAGGCTGCCTGATGGGAGTTTTCCAATTTTCTTCCATATGTTAAGCAAATGCAAGGCAGTTACCTGCCTATCCTCCCTTTATCAACAGTTGCTGTGCTGTTCATGGTATACATAATTGGAACATAAGGTCCACCTATGTTAAAACACACACAAAAAAAAAAAAAAACCTTTTAGATCCAACAAGGGAAAGATTAAATTTTCGAAACCAATGGATGAATAGCTGAAGGTCCAAAGCATCACAACTGGAGCATTCGGAGGAAAAAGTCCAATTATAAAGCATAATTACTATTTGCATTGGATCCTTACTAGATTGTACCAATGCCTAGTAATATCACAGAGTAAGAGAATATAAATTGGGAAATCAGTGTAGTTAAAACCAAGAATACCTGTGCCAAAGAAATGAAGCCATTTGACATTGTTAGTAAACACAATTGATCCATGACAGATAGCGATTAAATTACAGAGATGACTGAATGCGAGGAAAAAGCGATTGCCTCTCTCAGCATCAGATTCATCATTACCAATGATCCAGAACACACATAACCATTGAAAGATAACTCAGAAAACGAGTCTCTTCTTTTCTTTTCTCCACACCTCCTCCCCTACCAGTTAAAAAGGTGAAGGTGAACCCGTGAGAAAACGAGTATCTGAGTTGACAGCACTGACTACCTTTAACCTTGCCACACCAAGTTCGTTCAATCTGAAATCTCACTGACTGGATTAGAATTGTTTTTGCCAATGTGTATCACTTGGAATTAAGCCTCCTATAATAATCAAAGACGTAAACATAGCAATGGAATACTAATTCGTCAGTCATTAAAATCAAGAGGGCACATTTCAACAAATAACCTGACCCCTTTGATTGTCAATGATGATATCATTACAGCTCATCAATATGTCAACGATATTCTACGTCCAGACTGAAGTGATGCACATCCTTCTATGGCACTCCAACACAAAATAATGCCTGCCCAAATAAGTAATGGCTGTCTTAGAGTTTAAACACTTTCTTTTGCCATGGAGAATATTATATCTTCCTCAATAGATTCCACATTTGGAACCTTATAGGTAGACACTTCCAAACATTCCAAGATGCGGCATTTAAGAGTTTGGCAAGAAATCCCGTAGGAAGACATTTGCGAAGCTGAATAATGACTTCATAAGAATCAAAGTCTTAATGATTGATTTTCTAAATATTTTTTTAACTACACTAACTTTCATTTTTTTTTTTTCACCCTTAAGTTATGCATATACACATCTATTGATTTAAATGATATTCACAAAATTCTGTCTAATGCACAGTTTTTTTCCCTTTAAAGTGTGCAACTAGAATTAAATGTGAATATTAATGTTACAATTACATCTTACTAAACTGAAAGAATTACAATGATGAAACAAAAGTTTTTTTTAATCTATATTTTATTTATTTATTTATATTTCCTTAAAAAGATTTCTTTTTCAAATATCTTTTATGAATATTAATAAACATTCTAAACATAGTACTTACTTACTTTTAGACGCAAATGGAAACATTGCAGTGTAAGACAATTTTAATATATTGGTGGGTTCCCCCTCCCCTCTCTTCTTTTTGTGATGATGAAAAAATTAATGTGATCATCTAATTAGTTATAAGAGATTATTGGTTTGCATGTTGAATGGAGTGAGGTAATGTTATGCGTCTGTGAACCTTTTCACAGTGAGGTAATGAAGTACCTCCCAAAATTTCTTTGTCTCTCAACTCTATTTTATGGAATATACATATCAAGTCAGAAACTTTTTAAAGGGGATGGTCGATGGTTTGGTTCTTGAGGATCATTTAGAAGAAATGAAGATTCATGAGGAAACATTTGCAAAATGATTATAAAGCTATATGTAAATGAAAGGACTACCATTCTAGATCATCTTAGTATCGTGACAATTTTTTTAAGTAATATCCTCTTCAATTCCAAACCAGAAAAGTTATACAAATTTTTTTCCCTTGATTTTAAATATTCACAGAAATTTTTTTTTTTTTTTAAACAAAGAATTAAAGATTAATTTGTATTCAAACCCGGTGAAAGTGACTTGATTGATGCTAAAAGGATGGATAGTATACAGTGACACAACAGACGCGATTTTCCTTTGTTCAAAACAAAGTGTGGTTACCTCCATTTCCAGCCGTCCAAAGCCCATGATATCCTCCTTCATGACGATGGGAAGAGGATCGAGGCGACCTACAAGTGTCATGAAATAACTATGAAAGCAAAAGATGGAATTTACCACACAGGAAATTCAAACATAATAAGATGGAAGGGAAAAACTCTACTTGTTATATTAAAATAATATAACAAATAGCTTGAATACCTAAATGAAGAATTACAAATAAATATAGCATTTTTTTTTTTTTTTTTTTTTCTGTTTCAAAATTTATAATCTATATTTTAAAATCTTTACATATGTAAAAAGGTCAATTGCTAGCTTAAAATATATATGCTTATAAACAGTATTGAAATTTTTTTAGGTTTAAATTCTATTCAAACATTAGAAAAACAATACAAAAAATGAATTCCTGCAATCTGTTTTAAAAATTACTGATGAAAAGCACATTTTTTTATATAAACTTTCAAAATAAAGAAAAAAAGACAAATCTCTAACATTAGTATTGTTTTCTCTACATTTTTTCCTTTAAAAGAAATTGTTCATCTGTGTAACTTTAAATTTATTCAAATATTAGTTATGAATTATTTTTCTAAATTTCTAGGGTTTGCATTTTCCTATAGAATATTAACACTTTAAAATTCAGTTAATTACTTATAAGATAATTATTTCAAGCAAGCAACCTACCAATACTTCTGTAATTGTATTTTTTATTTGAATATATATATATATATGTATAATTAAATGAAAAATTATATTAGTTTTCACAGGGGAAAAAGCTTAAACTATGGAAAGTTAATGTCATTCATTTATAGGGAAGGATAGGTAAATTTAGTCTACATGAGAAGAAAATTAACAATAATTAATTAAAAGAATTAATGAAAGCGAAATGAGATCAAATAAAATAATCATTTAGAAATTGAATAGAGATTAGAAAATATTTTTAATTAATCCTAAATACACATGCATATATTTTTAAACTTTATTAAATTACTGAAGTTTGAATAATTATTGTTAATTAATTAAATTAAATTTATTGAATTAATTCATTTCTTTGTTTTTAATTTTTTTTTAATATTTATATTGCTATATAGGCACCATAGGAGAAAATCTATAGCTATATTTTCATTATTAAATTCCTCACCTCCAATTTCTCATTCTAATTTACCTTTCTTATAAATATGAATACTTAACTTATTAAAAAATTGAATGAATTCTCAGCAGAAGAAAAGATTATTTACTTTTTGCGTACATTAAATATGCTTATCGCAATATTTAAAATCTGTTACTTATAGAAGGATTACAAATAAATGTGATGGTGCCAAATTCATGGGCAAGTATACATTTTTTGTAAAACTACTGTATTTTTTATTACTTAATTACAACAATATAGAATAAGACTTATAAAATTGAAGCTATCCATTCAAAATTTAATTTTTATGCAAGGAAAGTAAAACTGAACTTTGAATGGGTTCATCCAAGACTACTGAAGATATAAAAATAAAATGGAGTGCCTTATTTCGTAAATACACACTACATCACTTTGAATCGGACATTAACTTTCCAGACTTATTATATTATTTTAATAAAAATGAATAAATACACTTAAAAAAAAAAAAGCATATAAATAAATGCCATGTTCTATTTTTGGAAAACAATGCATAATAAAAAGAAAAGTTGATTCAGTATTTCAATTACAATTTAATTTTCTTATAACTTATGATAATTAAGAAAAAAGAATGAATTTACTGTACAAAATCTTATTAAATGAAGATATTATTTTTAGATCTATTTTTCTTAATAATTTCAGATGAAGCCGTTTTTTTAATTTAAATAACTTACTAATTTTACAAAAAAAAAGGCTTAATATAATATAAATTAAGAAAATAAAAAAAACATGATGTTAAGCTTGCATTTACCCCCTATTAAGTTCTTTACTGAAAATCAATTTCTATGAACATAGAAAATCTAAACATTTTACAGAGAAATTCCATTTAAAATAAAAATTTAACTACTTTTAAGTCAAATATAATTCTAATTAATTAAAAAAATGCAATAAGAAAACTTAGCATCTATTTTCAAAATTAAGTAACAAAAAAAAATAAAGAAAACAAAATTTAGGTTACCTAAAAACACCATATATCTGTACAATATAAAAGCTTCTATTTTTTAAAACTTAAAGTATTACATTAAGGGCATAAAAACCATTGTAAATTAAATACAGCCAAACTTTAATATAACATTAATGCTACTATGCTGTTAATGTTTGTTTATAGTTAATTTAATATAACTTTAATATAATTTTAATGCATTCTTTTTTTATATTGAAATGTAGAAAAAAGCAGGATACTTTATTATTGAGCTATGATTTTCACTTTTCAATATAAGAAAGAAGCAGACAATTTATTTCAAAATGAATTTGCTACCAGATATAATTGAAATTATTTGGATTTCTCTGTGCAAAATTAATTCTATGAGCACAAATAAAATCTGTTCAGGTAGCCAGAATTATGTATAAAAACCAAAATAAGTCCAGTTCAGATAGAGATGGTTTTAAAATTCAATTAATTATAAAAGAAGAAAAATCCAAAACCACATAGAAAGTTTTGTTGTTGGTTAGGGATAGCGGCACATTTGATTAATGAGTTGTAAGCAAAATTACTATAACTAAAAATTACTTTTTATAAAGGTTTGTTTACTTGTGGCAAATATTCTTTTACAGCAGAATTTGCTGTGCTAGTGTTCTTTAAAAAATTTAGATTTTAAGTTTTATATTATAAAATTTTAAAAATGACTCAAAATAAAAAATAAAAATGTTTCTTAAGAAATGCAGATTGGGGATATAATTAAAGAAAAGAAATAAACAGCAAAAAAAAAAAAATTATAATAAATAAATACTTAGTTTATGTTCAATACTTATATTAACCTAATATTAAAATATTGGAAGTTAATTGAAAAATTAATAGGAACCAATCAGTAATTGTGCAAAAATTTTTAAGCGTGGTAATCAGTTAACTGTCTTTGGCACATTTTTGATAAATGTTTGTGAGATTTCTTTTTATTCTTTAGATTTTTTATTTTTTGTTTAGTTTATCCATTTATATTGACAAAACCAATACAATAATAAGCAAATTACTGATTTATAAAATAAAGTAGAACTATTACTTTGAAATAAAAATTCTTAATTAATTATAATTATAATAATTATTAATTATTTCATTCTGGCCACCCTATTGAAGTTGATAGTGAGTAATAAAAGCAAATCACTCATCAAGACAAATGTTTCAGCATGAACTATTATGTTAAGGCTGGACATCTGCCAAAAAAATAAAGTTAATGCTCTGAAACAAATAAATCTAATGTTTAAGTTGAACTACTGGGTGCCTCATGAATTGACTGCTGAAGACAAGTGCAAGAGAAAAGCAGCCTGTTTGATTCTAATAGAAGATCAAAGGAAAGAGAACATTCTGGATAGAATTGTGATCTGTGATGAGAGAGATGTACTACAACAATACAAGCAATAAAAAGAAAGTTGGTCAGCATCTGAAGAATCACTTGTAAGACAAGCCTTAACTAACAAGAAGGTGCTTCTCTGTATCTGATGGTATTGTCACAAAATTATCAACAGAGTACCTGAAAAGTGGATAGACTATCAACAGTGCAATATACAGCAACATGCTAATCAAAGTTTGCAATGCCATTCACAAAAAGCAAAGAAACAAATTCTAAAAAGAGAGGTACTTTTGAGTACTTAAAAATGATTTTCGATAGTAATTTCTTTTTTTCTGAACAAATTTTTACTTTTTGCATTGCAAATATGAGTATGCCTCATTGTTTCAGAAGTAAAGCTTTAATCAAACTGAGTTTTTTAAAAATGTTCAGCAATTCTTCCCAAATTCTATACAAATTTTCTACAATGATATATCTGCTCATTAATTGCCCAAGAATGTGAGGGAAAAAATCTAAAACGCTTCTGTATAAGTCAGATATTGAAAGAAAGGTGCTTAGACAAATTGTACGATAGTTTTATAACTGGATATGGAATTCAAATATAAAAATTTAATAAAAATTATTCAGATTGGATAAGTATTTAAAAAATTGACATTATAATGATGCTGGGTAACATTAATGATTATAATAAGGCTTGACTGTAAATAAAACAGAAAATAAAAATATTTTTTAGAAATTTAGGGAACATTTCAATCAATTTTACTTAATCAATATAACATAAAAATAATGTTGTTTTAAATATTGCCAATTCATAATATTTTGCTTCAATTTTAAAAGATCTCAAAATAAGAAAGAAAGTGTAAGGTTTCCACATACCCTGTTCTGTGCGGCCCAAACCTTTGCCACTGCTCCATCCTTGCTTTTGTAATAACTGATAGCCAAGGTTGTCCTAGAAAAAAAAATTCAACAAAAATTTTTTATTAAAGATACAATTAAACATTTTAAGAACGAAGTAACTATGTACGAATGCGTTAAAATAAATTCAATACTATGGAGAAAACTAAATCTAGATATAACAAATGATGCCAAAATGTGGTGTTACAATTGTGTGCTAGTTTATTATTAGGTCTTATTCAATATATCATAAGAAAGAATCCTTTTTATATATATATAAGATAATTTGATCCTTTACTTTCATATTTGAACGTGTTAAACCAGTACAAATTTATGTTGGAACTTAAGTGCTAAATTTATATTTTAGTAGTAAATGTTTTTTTATAAACGAATCAGAAATTATGCCAAATCATAATCCACAACGTAAACAAAGCACATTAAGAAATTTGAGCTAAGTACTTAATATGTTTTGGAAAAAATCAAAATTGAATAAAAAAATTTAAATACAAAAAAAGAAGAAAAAGCAGTATTTCAAAACTTTGCACACGACATTAAAATATTTCCGAATAGTCCAAGCCAAATTAATGCATAGCTGTCAACTTCTATTTTAAGAAATGCAGAAGATTAAAAAAAATGATGAAGAAATAATGCAACTAAATGATTTTATGTATTATTGTTGGTTTTTGAGAGAAGCTATTAAGCAATGAATGGCAATGGCATTTTCTGATCCTGGCAAACTCTTCAACTAAAATTAGTCAAAAAACTTAAGATTTCAGTCTTCTATATGGATAAGTGAAAGATGAATTAAAATAGGAAAAAGTTTATGCAAAATGCAGAAGAGGTGGTGAGTATATATACTACTGTGTCCAAAAAGTAAGACCTGTAAAAAAAAGCGACTTTTGCCTATTCCCTAAACTTAAAAGACTACTCCGGGGACACCGTTTTGAGTCGATTGAAGAAATTCAACGTGAATCGGTACGCGTTTTGAAGGCTATCCCGGCCAATGACTTGTTAGCATGCATTGAGGATTGGAAAAAAAAAGTTGGCATAAGTGCATTGTGTCTGGAGGATTACTTTGAAAGGGAAGAATAAATAAAAATTTTGAAAAAAAAAAAAAAAAAAAAAATTTGGTCTTACTTTTTGGGCACAATAGTATGATGATAACACATGTATTTTGTCAAAATAGAAGTATATAAAAATAAATATAATACATAACTTTTCAACGAACAATTCAATAAAAAATTATTTACATGTTAATATAATAATTTTGCTGACAAAAATTAAAACAATACTCAAAGAATTATACAAATCATAGCAGTATTAACATTAAAAGAAGATACAATTAAGAGAAATTAATAATCCAATTTAATATTAATAACCAAGAATAGAAATTAACCTGTGAAATGGGCTGTGTCATAGATGACTGTTCCAGCTCAAGTAGCCCATCATCATAGCTGTCTATGTTCTTGCTCTATGGGGAAAAAATATACATTGAGAATCCAGTCTAATGCACTAAATCTAAGACAAGCTGTTGACTTAATACTATATATCCAAGAGATGATTAACCACTTTAAATTACATTTCAATATTTGCTACCAATTTTGGCCAAAATATGAACAAACTTTGTTGCAAATAACTAAACATCCAAAATTTAAAATCATAATTTTTATTTTTATGAAATTTAAATTTAACTTAAATTTTGATGCATATTTTATATATAGCATAAGGAGTTACTTAATCAGTTTTAAATATAATAAAGACAGTTACAAAATAATTAGTTCTAAAATAAGATTATAATTTAGCTATATTCCCAACAAGCTTAAAATGAATTCATATTATCTCATCATGCTTATTGACTCACATAAAAGATTCTAGAAAATCAAAGAATTTTAGCAAATGAAGAATCAATTTTCTTTACATGATATTTTTTTAGGAATAACTTATTTATTACTTAAAATGATTAAAAAATAAAATAACTAAATGTTATTATTATGAGATTTTACACATTTTAAAAAGTTATTTAACAATCTGAATTGTAAAAAAATAGGAAGCCTCTGATATGTAATATATCGATTACTATAAAGATTCTTATTATATATCTTAAATCAATATTAATTCATTGTTAAGAGGTGTCTGCTAGCAATGAGTTTATCTTCTGAGTACTATATAATTTAAAAAAATACCAATAAATTATATATATATTCAAAAAAAGTTTCAAAATTTAGGATTTTAAAGAATAAAAACACTTAAACATAACAGCCCTATCTTTTTAAAGTAATTCAAATATCTTTCCTTAAGAGAGAATAATGTGTTAAATCAGTAGAATAAAAGATTAATGTACAAGCTTGCTAATGAAAAGGAAAAAAAAAAATCATTTTTTACTAAAAATGTAAATTAAATAAATATTTCATATTTGCAATCAGTAATTCATTCGATGATAGTCATTTTTTAAAAATTTTATCAAGCTGAAATTTGAATCTGAGCTGCTATGACCTTGTCTTCATATCTAGAGAATTATAAGCAGTAATTTTGAAAAATTTTCTCTAGTAATTCATGTCTGATCATTTCTTTTTGATTTTTGAAAGAAATAATAAATTTATCATTAAATTAGCTCCTATCATCTGAAATTTGTATTTTCTTTATATATGTTATTATCTTTTTTGAAAAGGAAATTTTTACTTTGGACATTTCAAGCTTCCCGCTCATGAGTTATTAACTTGTTTTGTGCAAAGTAGCAGTCTCTAAAAATGTTTAGAAATCTTACATATAGCCAAAAATAGGATTAACTTCCAAACATTTATGAATATATTTTTTTTCCAGACAAATCTGGATCTGGGTAATTCAACTATTTAAAAATTAGTATTTTTCAGTTGACTTGGTACCAGTTTCCCATCAAATATAACCAGCAGATGTCCTTGACAGGATTTTTATTTTTATATAAATACTTATCTATGCATGAAGAAATAGCAGCAGATTTTTATAGTAAGTGCTGCTGTATATACATATTTTTTTCTTTCGTATATTTAAAATTAATTTATGCAAGTATTTTAAAGCCTGAT
Organism: Caerostris extrusa; assembly: GCA_021605095.1. NCBI lineage: Eukaryota > Metazoa > Arthropoda > Arachnida > Araneae > Araneidae > Caerostris > Caerostris extrusa. The sequence goes on from BPLR01014050.1 coordinate 84,146, forward strand.
TCTTTTTGAAAAGTTAGAAAAATGAATTAAATCCATAAAAGATCAAAATGCATTAATGCTTCATTTGGCAGTTACCAAATAATGAAGAATCTATGATAAAAAATTTACCATCAAAAGGCATCATCCTTTACGAAAGATTTTATTCATTATCTAAAAAAAAGTGCAATTGTATTTTATTACTGACATAGTGCTTAAATGGTGCTGCAATGAAAAAGAAGAGGGGAAAAGGAGTACACAACAAAAATATGTTTTTTAAACTCTTGCATTTCTTTCTTAACAACGCTTGCCTTCTTTGTTTCAAACATCAAATCTAATATCTATAATAGAAAAACTTAAAAATTGAATTCCCAGGCAAATATTGATTGAAACAGTATAGATATTTACTTTCTTAGTAATACAAGAAACAACAATGAACATGTTTATTATTTATTTTTTCATTATTTTAACTTAGTGTTTAAGAAAATGATAGTCATAACATCTCTGGTTACATTAGACTCTAGCTTCAATATAACATAAAATTTTGTGCCAACATTTCTGGGCTTAAAATTTCAAAAAAAAAAAAAAAAAAAAAGTTGTAAAATTTCTGTAAAAAATCCAATTTGATATTTGGTTGAATTAACTAAAATCTCAGATTGTTTTTGATAAAATTTAGTAACATAATTTATATATATTAAATTATTTATTATCCAAAATTAGAAAAATTCACAATTTTTAATAAATTCACTGAGATATAATTAAATGTCAAATTTAGAAATTGTGCAAGATACTTAATGTACAACACATTAAAATAACTAATGTATCAAATTGGCTCCTTTTTGGACTATTTATTGGTTTACTTTTAAATAATTGCTTACATAAGATTAAGATTAAGATTTATTTTTAATCTTAATTGACTTAAGAAGAAAGTATGATATCACATCTTCCATCATTTAAAACACAATTTGCCATATACCATTTAAAGAAATATTTAAATATCTCAATGCATTGACATTGCTAATAAATCAGAAATCAAAACAGCCTGGATAAAAAAAAAAAAAGATAAGTATTTCTAATATAAAAAAATCATTACAAAAAAAAAACATAATAATTTCTTTAAAATTTTAAATGTAATATTATTTTGTTTAAGAGGATGCTACAGCTCTTATCCTGTACTGATATCAGCATCCATGATGATATCAAAATAAATGTTTGATCATGTTTGTAAATGCGATCAAATATTAAATGTTTAGGTTTAAAAAAAAAAAAATCCCCCAAAACATTATATAAATTAATCAAGCTTGATCTTCAAATATGATATATGTTTGATTTTTCAATACTTATTATTTATGTGAATATTTTCTAATAAAATACAAAAAAAACATTAAAAAAATAATCCTGAATACGAAACCACATAAATATTTAATTATGATGCTATAAAAATTAGGCGATATAAAAATTGTTTAAATATTATCTTGAAGAGGATGTTTTACCGCGTTTTGGGGAAAGCAAATCCATAACTTATGGATAAGAAACTGAAATACCTCATAATCCCGGTCTTCATGAAATCTAGTATATCGCTCAGACATTGTAAAATAATTTCTTTGAAATTATTAATGAGTAAAAGATATTAAATAATTAAAAACTGCAATAACAATAAATTTAGTATAAGGACATAAACACTACAATCACATAAAAATGAACCTCCATTGATCTCTTCATTTCACTTCAAGTGTAAATTACAACAAAAAGTAAATATATTTACACTACTGTCTAAATCTCGATGTGCAACTACAGTGATTCGTTCATTTGTTTTAAATCGAATCACGTTTGAATGATTCTCAGGTAGGCTAGCAATCATCATCATCATCATTCGACGCACAGAGTACCTTGGCCAATTATGGCCTAAAACTCCTAATCCTGCACAATAAAGTTCATTGCAAAAAAAAAAAAAAAAAACTTGATTAAAACAAAAGCAGTGAGCATAGGTATGTCCAGTGTTAGTAAAAAGAAATAAAACGCAGAGTAAAAAAGAATGGCGTAGTTAAAAAATAAAACAATTAATTAATTAATTTAAAAAGAAGCTGCATTTTTCAAAAGGGTTAGAAGCGTTTTTAAATTGCATATAGATATTGTCAAGTCCTCCAAACATATTAAAGAGGTTGACGATTTCTGTTAGTACATACATGGCTTTTTTGAACTGAATCAGCGGTTAGGTTAGTATTATTAGTATTAAAATTTTGATGCAGTTGTTGTGAGGCCGATGGCATAGCATGAGAGATTTTGGGGGTTCCTTGCAAAAAAATGGCGTAGGAAACTCCCCTCCGAGACTGGCCGGCTGTTGAAGGCGGGTCTTGCAGGCGCCTGGCCCTGATTGGGTGGTGGGCGTGGCTTTGGGAACATCGGGCAACCCTCCAAGCGGCAAGGTGCCCCATCTGGTTGCAGTTGATGCAGGTAGGGTTTTGAATTCTCTTTGATGTGACAGTCCTTTAGGTGATGCTCACCCCCGCATTTCAAACATCTCTTCTTATAGCTGCAATTCTTGGAAGAATGATGGAATAGATTGCACGAGAAGCATTGAGATGCTCCCGGCCGTCGGTTAAACTTCTCTACTCTAACCGAGTAATGAAGGAGTCTATTCACCTGGAAGATGTTGACATTCTCCGGGGCTTTCCGATAGGTAAGTTGCCACACCGGGATGGGGCCTTCGTCTTCAGATTTGACAATTGTCTGACTTGGTCTAACTTGAGACCAAGTTCAGAAAGTCCTTCTTCAATTTCAGCAGCGGAGTAGCTGACAGGCAGTCCTTTTTGAGCACCGCTTTCAGCGGGCGTTGATTTTTCGGTGTAATAACAAAAATTCCAGCTTTTTCTCCGTGAGATATCGTGTTACAGCTCGATGTACGTCAGAGTTGACAGAAAAAGTTTGAGTTGTTCTCCGGCAAGCTTCACCCGTACGTCCTCCTTGTGCTGATTGCTGATTGCAGCAACATGTTCTTTAAGTCCGTCATTAAGCCGCACCATAATGGGCGGCAGTCTTGGCTCAGGAGCTACAGTCATATCGACATTTGCAGAGTCAGTCTCATCACCAGACAATTGATCGTAGTTGTTGGCAGTAACAACTGGATTAGTCATATTAGTGGTAACACTAATTCTAGCAGTATGCCTTTTAGGCGGCTGAATAAAGCCATCGTTAAGGTTAGTTGCAACAGGTCTTTTAGACTTTTTAGTCTTAAGGTTAGTTTTAGCGCTTAACTTTACTTGCGCATTACTGTGCCTAGCGCAGTTAGTAAGTGGACATAAACCGAGCTCACTTACCCGTTTAGTGGCCGCAGCAAGGGCATCCTCTGCTTTCTTCAGTCCATCAATGGTAGGTTTAACAGCAGACGGTTTAATTATTCCTTCATCAATCAAAATGTTCTGGTGGCTGATAATTTGCCGGATCATGTCAACAGCCTTCTCCCTGTCTTTTAGCTGGGCCTGGGCAGCGGTGATGCTTGTGCAGTGTTCAGCTTCAGTCAGAAACGAAGGTTCCACGCTCATAGCTTCCAGCAGCAGCGCCTAAACTGGGTACTTGTAATAGGTCCTGATGAGGACCGTTCCCCGACGAAAGGCTAGCATTCTGAGTAGTTGGGAAGTTTTTCTTGAAATCAGCCATATCTTGTATGAGCTGGGTCAATTTAGAGTTCTCCATTACAATATTACTCTCGCTAATCTACTAATCTCAAATGGTCCGAATGGTGGATCTTCATGGTGTCTGGTGTCAATAGGCTGGCAACTGGCAATCAGAGTACAGAGTTCTATTATGAGTTGTCGAGTCATATAGCATATGTTTATTGTGTTGAATTGTCATATTATATGGCAGTAGCTAGTTGGCAAATGTCTGAGAATTTCATAGAATTTTTCATAATATCTCAGAATTTCATAGAATACAATCTACAAATAAATGAAAGGCATTAAAGGTTTTACATTTCCTTATTATTATTGAAAATGATTATATATTGATTTTTAAAGCAATATACTCTATGTTCACATATATAATCCACATGTTAGCATGCAAGCAATGCCTTACACTAAAATTACATTTTGCATTATCTGCACTAAAACAAGAAATTATTTTCCAGTTTAAGTGAAAACTGTTCATAGTATTTTTCAAACACTGGAACATTTTCGTCTGTGCTCTCAACTGATTCTCAATAGCCAATGATACAATTCACTGTACTAAATTCCATATTAAAATATTGAACATACTCTGAAAATAGTTTTTTCTTCGGTTTTTTTTTTTTAATTTCAAGCATCAATGTGAAGACAAATATTTAGAAATGGATCATGATTTTCAATTTGTCCAAAATTACTCTTAATGCTTTTTTTACCAAGTATATTTGTAAAATGGTTTAAATATTGATCTATTGCAAGATAATTATGAAGATATTTGCACCTCTAGTGCTTGATATTCTTATGAAAACGAATTTAACCGACCTGTACGGGCAATTAAAAACGGAATTAATAATCTCAACCAAAAATTTGACAGTTGTTTTCAGGGAAAGATTTGGTTCTTGTAAACCATAGAAATTATTGTAAAATATGTAGCGCAGCGCTGAATCCCCCAGTAATTTAAGAATTTCTCCAGAGATTGACATTTTTAGTGCGATCAATTTTGATTGCAATTTTTGATGTTACCGTGGATAAGGAAGCAGAAATTTTCGATAGGATTTTAAAGGTTTATTTCATCTCATATTGAAATTACCACACAAATGAATAATCAACTGAATAGAAGTTATAGGAAGTTTTATTTCAGGAAAATAAAAAACTTAATAAGCGAATTGATAAACTTTCATTTTCCGACAGTCTGCCAACATTTCGCAGGAAAAAGGCATTAAGAAGCGTCAGAGCAAAAAGCGTCAAGCTTTTGCTTCATCCCAATCCAGGAGTTCAATATCTATATGATTAGATGCATCCGATGTCACTATTGGTGGCACTGTGGTACATTATTTTCAGGTAACATGGGGACAAGTTGCTTTTTTTCTAATGAAACTCAATAAAAGTCAACAAAAATGGTCAAATAAGGTAGAAAACGTTTTCAACTTCTTTCACATGTACCTGAATAAAAAAAAAAAATCAGGTAGATGTTAAAAAACTTACAAATTTACACAGATCGAAAACCCTTAATTTATACTTTTAAATAAAACCCCAAGGAAATGTTAACCCCAACAATTAATCCATTTAGATCTAATTTCTCAGTGTTCTATAGATAGTAAGCATGTGCAAACTTCTCAAAAAAATAATTGAAGACACACTTTCGAGAATAGAAATTGATTCAGTTACAAAATCTCCAATATTAAATTTCCAAGAAGAAAAATGATCAAGGATTACAAAATTGGAAAACAATTCATCATCTCTCAAACCAGGACTAAAATCTTGCCAGTTTTATATAACAATTTGAAGTGTGATACTACTGTCCAATTTTCAATTTAAATTGCCGGGGCTTATGGAATTTTCTTTTTCTTCTTATTTAGGTTGCTGGCACTGTCCTTGACATCTGTGGGAAATTTAACGTCAAAATATTCATTAGTGTTTGAGTTACGCCTGGCTTTGTGAGACGCTAAAACTGATTTCGGCGATTTTTGAAATGTCGGAATGAATTGAGCAAAGAACTTGCATTAAATTTTATATGCAGAAACGTATAGAATGTTGCAGGAGGCATTCCTATATCGAAAAATGCTTAGAAGTGTTATAAACAGTTCAAAAGAAGGCAGAGACGCCAGTTGAAGAAGAGCCCTCTGGTTGACTATCAACCTTAACCGACGAAGCTCACGCTCAAAAATTAAAGATTTTATGCTTACAAACCATCGATTTTAAATTAGAGACCTTTGCTGGTGATGTTGGAATTTCAAAAGGATCTGTCAATTCCATTTTAGGCCTTATTTTTATTAAAGCCCATAACAAACATTCCATCATGATTCCTCGCCAATTTGGCTTTAATACTTGCCCCTCTACCATCAGCTCCTCAGAACTGACATCTGAAGATCTTGTCAAAAAAACTAATAACTGGTGTCATCTTCCTTGATATTGCTAAGGCTTTTGATAGGCTCGGACTGATGATCTTATTCATTTTCATTTCATTATTCTTTAAATCATTAAGAGATATTTTATGCTATGTGTAAAAAAAAAAAAAAAAACACCTCTCAATTATTTGATGTAGTAAAGCAGGTTCTCTTAATGGACCAATTATATTTAACATTTTCCTTGATTATATTCTAATAATAAACTTTGATACTACCAGCTGGTCTGCTGATGAAACTGCTATTGTAGTACAATCATCTAACAAATGCACTTTGATATATTCACACTCTTGAAGCTTGGTTTATGACGTGGAAACTTAAATTAATGTTGATAAAACTAAAGCTCCCTTTTCACCAGAAAATAAGCTCAGCTCTTTTAGATAACTTTCTTTAATCAGCTATTAATTGGACAAGAATGAAGCTAAATATCTTGGTCTATTGTAAATAAATATTTTCTTGCCTTATTTTTAATCAGCATTATTAAAAATTTAACATCTGTCTTTGTACATTATATCCATTTATTAATAGAAATTCAGATAATAAGCTAATTATTTATATATGTGTCCCATTATAGTTTATGCACATCTAGTTTGCGTTTCTGATGCTAAATGTCATCAGTAGTATTCAAAATTAAAAAAACAAAAATCAAATTTTAAGGATGATTACAGATTCCGCCTGGTTTTTCAGAAATACTGACATTAAGTTTGAAAATGGGAAAAATAAAATTTTTGGCACTCTTAATTTTAAATTTCTAGCCTAGCACAAACTTATTTTAAATATTTTTTGTTTATTTTATTTGAGCAGCATCATTTGAACACTACCTCAGTTCTTTCATGATTCCACTGTATCCATCGTATTTATTACTGTATTTAGATAAGAGTTTTAGCCCCAATGTAGAATGGAAAGACGAAGATTAAAAATAATAAATCAATTGAGGACTAGCATTTACCAAGAAAGTTTTATCTCCTTAGCTAATTTATATACTAAATCTAAAAAATAGAATAAAAAAAACTTGCAGTATACAAGAAAAATTAAATAAAAAATCACCCTACCTTATTTTATTAAGTCCATACCAAATTGTATCCAAATAATTTTTTTTGTTCTTTAGTTTATTAAAAAGATTTTTTTTTATGTAATTGAAATGCTAAATTTATTAAAATAAGTTAAATATTTATAATTTTCATGTACTTTTTACTAAACCAATTTGTGTTACATAGCAAATATCAAAATGCAAAAATTATTTTGCAATACAAAATTTGTTTCAAGACCGAAAATCAGCCAAATAATTTACTTGACTGTTTTCTTTTGTGCCTAGATATATTGCTGCATTTTTTTCCGAAATGTGTTAAAAATATCCAATTGTTAAATATTGAAAAACCGTATGTTTTTATCAATATTCTTTTAAAAAACTTGTATTTTTTTAATTATCATAAATAAAATATTTTGTAATTTCTGTAATAAATCTAATATTAAAAAAAAAAAAAAAAAAAAAAAAAAACAGAATTACATGTGCTTATTTAATTATATGAGTTTTACACAAATTTTATTTTTCTGCATACAGTAGATGATTACAGAAAATGTACCATAAAGTTCTGTATTTCCTCTGGTAGGTCTTCCAATAAATAATGTATTCTATACTTTTGTAATCTATTGAATCATTTTCATGTAATCCACACATTGCACGAAATGGTAAACATCCAGTTTAAAGGTGGAAACAGACAAATCAATTATTGTAAGAGTGCTAATCAACACTGAACGAAGTTGCTTTGAAAGAAAAAAGCACAATAGTTATCATGGAATTTTTCCATAATAATTGATGAAATATTAGTGTTAAAATGAATGCAATGACACTACAACTGGAGATCATATTATATAGTAGTTACAAAAATTTTAATCATTTGATTAATTAAAGTTAAAAATTATTCCCATTACAAAATACTCAAAATCCAACATGAAATATTTATGATAATGCTAATTTCCTTCTTATTATGAAGAAAATATTGCCTTCTTATTCAAGATATTTGGATGTAAAATGCATTGCTGTATTTTTATTTAACACATATTGAAAAATTAAAAAGCTAAAAAAAAAAATTCTTGGTAATTTATTACATATTAAAGGTAATAAATGTGTTCTTAAATATTGAATTATGAATCCTCAAAGCATATGTTTTTATAATCATTTCAATTTTTTCAGACACATAACTGTCATTTCATTTTCAAAATTCATATTGTTTTATGACATATTTTCTTAATGAAATAATGGTAAGTTATGAAATTAAATAAACAATTATCACTAGCTGAATGCTTAGTATATTTAAACAGTGGTAAAACATTAATAGAACTGAACAATTTGTGCCAACAAAATGAAACATTTTATAATAAATTTACCTTTTTATTCAAATAGTATCACATATTTAGGTTTCTGTTGGATTTTTTTAATTCCCAAGTTACACATGATTGAAAACCTACTTCCAAAATTTTTCTCAAAAAAAAAAAAAAAAAAATCACAATCTCTTGTAGTTGCTATCACTGAAATTTACAGTATAATCCTGTTATAAATACTACATATTTTGATCTCATTTCTAAATATTGGCATTTTTTAAAATTAATAAAAAACAATTTATATAAAATCTTATAAAAAAAACTTTTCTAGCAATTTTTCATTAATATATTGTATAGAAGATTCCTACAAGTTAGAAGATATATATTTGGATTCAATGAATTTAATTAATGTGGTGAAATCCGAAGAAGCATATTAGAGATTTGGTTTGATATATAGACCTCTAACTGCATACTACATATAAAATAAGCAATTATGATGAAAGTATATAATTTGCTAAATATTTTTCCTTTTAAATAAGTTTTATGTTTGTACTGAATGTAATTTTTTTTTTTTTTAATGAAGTTAGACTATATTTGTGAGTAATTAATAAGACACAAGAATATATCATTTGTGAAATGAAGAATTTTATTCCAAATTCATATTTATAAACTTTCTGTGTCAAGTATACAAAGTGTCTGCTTTCAGTCAAAATAAAGTTGAATAAGTCTACAGTTCTTTATATAATGCATCTGAATTTTAAAAAATAAATTAGATTTCAAACAACAAGGGCCAAAGTTAAATACACATTGTTAGTCAGGTAAAAAAAAAAGTGCTTGGTATACAAGGAAAGAAAAATAATAATAAACTTTCAACAAGTGCTGCAAGCTCCAATTGTTTCTTGAGAAGCAATTGGTCCATGGAGAGCTTTCACAGCAGCTCTGAGGAACAGCCACCTGTTGTTAAAAACTACACTTCCAGCTGTTTTAATGCAATTCAATCACAGCATGGTAACAATTACAAAGTAGTAGTATGTTGTTAATGACATGATAAGCAGGCAGATTCAAAGAATAATGAGCTCCACAATGGTTAGGCAGAGACAGTTGCTTCATTTGGAGAAGCATCGACAGAAGATGAACCTTCACATTTCACTGCATTCTGAAAAAAATAAATAAAACAAATCAGCAATATATCATAATATCTCCTCCATACTATTCAACTATTCTAAGAATCTCTATTTTATATGAGTGTTCCTTGAATTCACGACCTATTTCATAATATGACAAATTAGGTACTTTGTCAAACAAGAGAGACTTAAACAAAAGATGCTCCCAAACATTCTTTCAGAAGCAATCAAAATATGGCAATAAATAGGGACAGAATCAATATTGAATGTTACAAATATAGCAAAAATTTAAAGTTACTAAGACTAGGACTTCTCAAAAAATGAGACTGTTTTGACACACTAAAAATTTCTATATATACAATGACCGAAATTTCAATGGCTAAAATTACTTAATTATTTATTGCTAAATTAATGATTTTTTTTTTTTTAGTTTTAACTATATAACAATTTTTAATCTTATCGACTTTTTATGTCTTAACTAGAAGAAATAGCACATATGTTTGCTTTTTTTTATTTAGAAAAATTACCCATAAGGTAAGATTATATATATACATATATAAAATCTCCATGGTGTGGCATCATTTAATACAAACATCTCCTTTTCTTAAGTAATTCTTTTAATATTTACATAATTTCATACTGATTATTTAATCTTTAACTGATTTACGATAAAGAAACAGTATTGATGCCCTGACTAAGATTGATCACTCCCGATTTATCTATGAATTCTGTTATATTGCTTGCTGGCACAATTGAATCTATTTCAAGCCCTGTGTTTTATCAGAAAATTGTTTTGCTTTTATTCCTTGACAAGTCATAAAACTGGTGATTTTTCTCATGCATCAAATTCTTTTCTATTTATTATAAATAGTAACAGTCAAGAAAGCAGTCTTGATTGTGGTTACCACTAAAATTTTTATAACTACAAGACAGATTTTCTGAAACTGTATGAGGAACAAATTGGACCTTCCATCCTTCCTAGCAGAACATCGTGATATTAAGTTTCCTGAAGAATCCCATCACACATTAATATATATTTTTAAGCAAACTTATTTTGGAAATAACTAAAAATTGCCTATTCAGAAAATTTTCTCAATGGGCAAATTAAAATTTTTAGAATGGGAAGCATCAAATGTTAATACATTCACTCCTGCAAAGAAAGATAGTTTCTAAAAAAATAATAAAATTAAAAGTACAACATCTTAATCACAAAAATTTTTTTAAATAAAATTTATTTCAAACTTATATTTTGGCTACCTAGCTTGGCTGTAAGTTTTCTTTTTAAAGAATTTTTATTTTTACTTATCAAGAGTGATTGCAGGTATAACAAGCTATTTCAAAATGAAATTTTTAATTTGGTAAGATAAAATTTTCGAAATACGTAGTTTCAAAATTTTGGAGCAGTCACCTCCCAAATATTCAAAAGTTACACAAAAAAATTTGCAAAACAACAATAAAAGAAATAATGAGGTTTTTCAGCCGAATGCAATAAATTATTCAAACTAAGAAATTTTAAAACCAAGATATATTATCCTTTTATAGTCAAAAGAAGATTCTAAAAGTAATGTGATTTGACCTGTCTGAGAATATAATTTCAAAAACACATAATTACAAATTTTGAGCTGGGGATTAGGAAATATTTTCTGAAGTGTTCTTCGATATACTTTTATCTTGCAATGCAGATTATAAAGCAGATTTTCAAGCAATAATGTATTAAAATAATGTCGAAGAAGCTCTACATACTACAGTATGAAACATTAATTTAACAAGGAGAAGTCACAATCTGTCACCGATTTGTTTGAAATTTACACTATGTATAGGTAACAAAGATGTACCAAGAAGTACTAGGAACCACATCTCAATTTTCTACAAAATCAAGTTTCAACATAATAAAAGGCTTTGAAATTTAAGTTTTTCATTCACATATGATTTAATGGCAAAGTGGTTCAAAGCATGCTAGCAATTTGAAAGGTGAAATTTTGCACTTCACTGGTCCTTTTTTTCACTTCCCATTTTAATTTTTTATGTCACAAAACACTAATATGACAAATGCAACAAAACTGATAAGTATTTTCTGAAAAGGCCTACCTTTCTTTTAAAATATTACAATCAAATGTTAATTTTTCAAAAATTGCATGTCCAGTGCAACAACTGAATGTGACAAAATTAAATTTATTTGTAGAAAAAAAAAAATTACACAACACTACATTCAATATAGGGGCCTGATGGCCGAGTGGCTAGCGCCGGTAGCACAGGTTTCGGGTTTGTGTCCCCGCGGTGCCATGAATGTTTGTAGTGGTTTGGAATACACTTAAAACCATAGGTCCCAGTCTAATTGATCGTAGAGTGTTGTGGGGGTAGTTTTACTTGCACCTGTAGCATATTTTCAAGCTGCACGTTCGCCCGGGTAGAGCTAAATTAGTAAAAGCGATGCAATCCTTGCTTATGGCATAAAGATTAACTGTATCTGTAGTGCCAGCTGCATTAGAACAACATATTCAATAGAAGTTTTAAAATGATCATTTTTACATCACATTAAATTATATGATTAAGAAACAAACAGAAAGAGTATTGCAAGAGCCAGGCAAATCAATATACTTCGTGGCAATAGAAAATTTTAATACGTCGAATCATTGTATTTCTAAAAAATCTTTTTCTCTTCCCTCCAAAGATAAACTCCTAAACTTTCTGAATTGGCATTTTAATGTTCGTTAACCAATTTTTTTTTTTTTTTTAAATTTTTTGTCAATTCTACATTGCCTTACAGATAAATCATAACAAAGATAGTTCTGATTGAGTATTCAGATAGACTATTGTTTTATATTTAGATAAGACCATTCTGCACTTAATCAATAAATTTTCACTTCTGGTAGAAGGCAAAGGTTTTTATGAGAAGAGAAAAATTTATTTGGATTAAAGTGCAGAATATATTTATTCCAACTGCATATAAAAAAGTACATGTTTCTCGTAGAAAAATTTTTGCTGTATTACCAATAATGAATGCAACATAAAAAATAAACTCATGCAGTGTAGAACTTTTAGCTTTTGGATTGCTGGCTTGCAAATTTAACCCTAAACCATGAGATTGTCAGTGCAATATAAAAGTAATTAAAATTTTTGGAAAATTAAGAAATAAATACCTATTACTTTTACCAATTAACACCACCATCCTACTGACAGTATGAATTTTAATCAACACTATCACAGACAATATTCTTAATCTATGTAGCTCTATATGGAAGGGTCACAAAAATATTTACAAAGGTGTGACCAAGCAAAAAAATTAAACACAACAGAATTTTTTGGAATACCTTTATTCTATTAAATTGATGAAAAAAAAATATACATTTAATACAAAAATGTGTTGATTTATTCAATCTAAAAAGTAGCCCTTATAATTATCGTAAAAGTGTGACAAAATTACCTACTTATCTATGGCTTTTATTGAATGATTTCTTACTTTTGTCTGAAAATTTTTAAAATTTAACATATTTTTACATTAAATAACATTTCACAGAGAACAAATAATAGGAGAAACAATAATAGCTTTTAAATACTGCTCTTCAATGCAATTAATATTGGACTTTCTTTATTAAAATAATCTTTTTATTTAAACAACTAAGTTTTAAGAATGGCCATTAAGTCTTAATTAAGGATTTACATACTTCATGTAGAGTGTATGTGGCTGTCATATTTACCCCAATTTCTTTTACTATAATATAAAAAATATTTTCTTATCCCAATGATTTCTACTAAATAGGATTTCAGATGATAATTTGTGCTTTGTTGCATTTTATTAAACCAATTAGAAGGTCCCATTCTTTAATACTTTATATGCGAACAGCCATTGTTTGACGAATAAAATGAAAATTAGGTTAAAATGAAACATACTCCTTCCAGTTCAGTTGTTTTGCACAGATATGTCATTCATCTTTCTACATGGTACATAATTTTTATGATGATTATATCTCTATTCAGAGATTGAAAGCAAAAGCATTCAGTTTATATGCATAACCTGCTAACCAGGAATTTTTTTCATTGGACAAACAGACCTTCATGTATATCCACATTTCTTTCATGACCACCCAATAGACTAGGTGTAGAAATACATCTTTCATTAAACTGTTTCAATCTATTCTTGCAGCTGTTTATATACTTGTCAATCACTAAATCAACATTAGCTTCTCTAATTAACAGCAACAACATCAGAGATACTATAAATAAAACTACTTATCCATCAAGATTTAACCCCTCTCCTTTTGTTCATTGAGCTTTTCACGTTGAACACCCAAATCTGTTGTTGATATGTATAGTTTTATTTTGTTTAATGCCTCTTTCTTGGAAGAATGATAATATATAGTTTGTCCACCACAAGAAAAATTTACACATGCATAATCATTATCAGTTAAAATAGACTAATTCATTTACCTATGAGGGCAAAGCGTTATCACTTACAAATAGATATTAATTTGACTCCAAAAAATAATCAGCATTAAATATTATCCTGGAAATTAATGTCGAAAAAATGACACTATTCTAACAAAGTCAGTAATAATCCACTAACTTAAGAACAGTTTTAACTGTTAATGAACTTCCTTAGGAAACCGATACTGCTATTTGGTCTTGCGATGGCAGATTATGACTGCTGAATGATTGATGTCAGTTTACGATGTAAGTTAAGATTTATTGTGGAGTCGTTCTAAATATTTCACAAATGAGAGAAAGAATTACCTGCTCTGAAGATGCCTGGTCATTCGAGTAGCCTTTACTCACTTGCTGTGAATCACTGGGCTCATGTGACACAGTATTTGAGGAAGGTGAAGCAATTGTACTGTTCAAGCGCTCATTCTGGTTACCAGGATCATCAGATCTGGTCTCATTTTCTTGTCCATGGCCTTCATAAGCATCTCCTTTTCTAGAAAAATCTGCATCTGTGGACCTAGTGCGAGTATGAGGTCCACCCCGACGTATTCTCCTGCGATCCATCCTTGCCCTTAAAGGTGGGCGGGGTCTATATCCCTGACCCCTCTCTCGACGTGGATGTTGTTCCTCATCATCTGCTTCAGTGTCCTTAAAAGATTAATATTAAATACTTTTTACATAATCCATTACAAATATTTTCTCAATTCCTTGTGAATTTGGTTAATTCAATAGATTCATAATTAAAACAGACCACAAAATTTATCAAATAAAAACCTAAGAATATTTGATGCATCAGTTATAAAATTCCTTTGCCCTTATTACTTTCTATTTTCTTTACTTATATAAATCAGTATAAAAAAAACAGTTTGTAATTAAAAGAGTCTAAGCTATTAAATCCAAATATAGCAATTTGGAAGGGGAAGATTCTTATAAGATTAACTAGAAAATATGTTATTGTTTTATTTTATTTAATTATTATTATTTATTTATTTTATTTTTGCTAAAAAAGGTGACAACTTTATTTGCTTATTATTAGTTCAGAGATATATCATTTTTCCAACTGAATTATGTAACTTAGTAAATTTGGAATTAAATATATCTAAAATAAAAGTTATTTAAATTTTTAAAAATACCAAAGTTTTCTTTTAATAGGCAAGAAAGAACTTCCAATAATACAATACGACACATACTTGGTAAATCGTAATATTCCAGAACAATGTAGGCTGTTTACTGATTAAAATAAAAGTTATGTATAATAATATATAATATTTTCAAAATTTCATTAAATTTTTTATCACTATTACAAATGGTTCATAACCGGGAGTCTACAGACTCCCAGTTATGAACTGTTTGTCCGAATGATGAACCCGAACCCTGTCCTCAATTTGATCTTTTTTCCAAATAAGATAAAGATAAAAATGATACATGACAAGGTAAAATCATGTTTAGTAAACTCCGCTGTAAGGATTAAGAACCATTGCTTCATATATTTCAACAATATCCAGCACTAGCCCTTGTATACAAGCTGAAACTATTTAGATTTGTTTATCTTCAAGAAGAACAAAATTACCTTATTGGTAGTCTCTCCTTCTACACCACTCTGACTGCCCTCAGTGTCACTCCTTTGACGACGGGGCCTGCGACGGAAGTATCGACGAGTGAATCGCCGAGGTGCTCTTCGGTTACTCCCTCCTCCTCGCTGTACCCTTTCGTCATCTTTTCTTTCTTGACCATCCTAAGAGCAAAAGAAAGAATTTTTAAAAATTCAATGAAAGAAAAATTTCATGCATGGGTATTCCTTGTAATGAATGCTGCTGCTTCAGATAATAGATTTTTTTTCAAAATTTGCCATAGTAAGAAATATTTTTAGAAAGATGATTGAGAAAATCATTTGATGTATTTAGTTTTAAATGGTATATTGACTTTTACATCTGTAAAAGCAAATCATTCTTGTATGCATAAATTGTTGGATAAAGAATCAATTTAAAAATGAGAGTGCAAAGTATCTCATATCTGCGAGTGCTTCTTTTTATATTTAAATACAATAATCATTCAAATACATGTACATGATAAATACATATGATTCACATATATTTTAAAGAATTTATGAAAATAATACTAATATGACGTACAATTTGAATATAAATTATACTGAATATATACAGTAGCAAACAAAAATTTGTATCCATGAAGAAAAAAAGAAAAGATTTGCTTTATGCAAAAATGTTAGTTAAATTTAAAGTAAACCAGTATGAATAAAAATCGATAAAAGTTAATTTTAACACCTAGTTACTATAAATAATTTAAAATAGAAAATGTAGTTATTAATTAATTGTACACCAATCATATTAAATAAAACAAATATAGGTAATCACTTCCAAGTTAAATTGTACATAACTTCTGTGTATCAATTTTAACACACCATAATATATCAACAATTCAATTTTTTTTTTTCGTGTGTTAAGTCATAACTCTTTTAATGCCAGTCCAAAACTTTGATCCGTTGAACACGTCTACATTCATTCATTCACAAATTAGGCACAAAAAAAAAACCAGTTGTCCATAATTTTTGGAGGGCAGTATATTTTTCTAATCCTGATAAATATTTTATTTTAATAAATTATGCAAACAATATTAAAAATCACTACACATCTAATTAAGTCATAGGTTTAAAAAAGGCATAATGCACATAATGGAATTAAAAAAAAAGTTACCTCTATGTTATCATGGTGAATGTTCCTAGGAGGTCCTCTTGGAGGTCCACGGTAATACTGCCTAAAGAAAGGGCGCCTTATTTGCCTTCGCATGGGTCTCTGAGGCTGTTGCACTTCATCATCAGCATTCTCTTGACTCTGACTATCCTCTCCTTCAGTACGTTGCTGCATGACAGAACTAATCAAACAGTGCTCAAAACTTTTTTTTTTTAAAAGATATAGAACATTTTTTTTTAAGGATATATCCAAGCCACTACATTTTAAGCATATTTAAAAATATTAACTTAAATATGTGCCTTACATTGAATTAACATTTACAAAATAAATAATTATAATGAATTGAATTGAATAACTAGCATCATCAATAATATAAACAAATTGATTACTAAATATTTCTTAACATATTTTGAATTTTGTTTTTTAAATTAGTAAGAGATTATATTCAGGGGTGGTTTTATATTCCTGTTTATATATTATTTTGATGTTAATGAGTTATTGATGTTTTTTTTTTTAATTTTAAGAATATTTATATTAATAATAGGCCCTATAGATTTTACTATGTGCAGGCGGACCAAGCACTCTTGCTTGTTTTCTTATTTTAACCTAATCAAACTCTATTCTTCTTTAAAATTCTTTGTATAGCTAAAAGCACTTTCAGCTAACTAGTTTCTTGATTACTACATGTGAATGAGTTAAGAAACGACTACAATAATTGTCAAAATTGAAAATTTTAATATATGAGAGAAAATCTAATGCTGAAGTCAAGTATAAAGTTTAAACATTAATACAATAGCTTCTAATTCTATTGTAATATTATGGGTGGTTTTATAGTTGTTTAAAACTGGTTCCTAAAATATTTGAATGTACAATACAATAAACAACAACAATATGGAGGGGGTGAATTCAATTACATAGATATTTCATTTAATCACACATACAAACATTTTGATTAAACTGAAACAATTAATGAAATAACAGATTACACTATGTCAACACAAATTTTCATTACATAACATTCAGCATGAAATTATTTATTTTTACAGTATTTATTTGAATTAAAATTATCAATAACAAATGAATAATGTAACTGTTTTGGAATCAGGAATAGGTTTTCTTCATAGCTGATTGGGATGTTTTAAATATCACATATTCAAATATTTTACACTAACTACAGAGTAGCGAGGTATAATGGTAAGTTTAAGGATAGGCCAAATTGGAATTACTGTGAGTTTTCAAAGTTTATAAAGTATATGTATTATTATTTCTCTAAGTAATAATACTTATACAAATTAAAGACTAATAATAAACTAAATTTATGAATGGATTATTTAGCCCTATTTGAAATGTTATAAATAAAAAAACGGCTTGCTTTTCTTCTCCCAATATCAAATAGGGAAAAAAAAAAAAAAAAAAAAAAGCTTACTCTAGGTGTTCTGGGAACATAACGTCTTCGAGGCATCCACCGCCCTCGCATGCGGTTACGATCAGCAGCATAAGGACTACCTACAACCGGAGCACCATCGGGTCCAGTCACATTAGCAGCCTCATTGCCCTTTTCTCCAACAACTACATCAAACTCCACAACTTCACCATCTCCTACACTTCGAACAATTTTCTTTGGGTTATTTTTCTTTATTGCTGTCTGATGAACAAATATGTCTTCTTTTGTATCACTCCTGTATACAAAAAAATAAAATAATAAATCCTAAAGAGAAAACCTTATCAATTAGTTTTATTAAACTAAGTAGTTTAGTAAAAATATTTCCTTTTGAAAAATCGCCCAGGTCTTGAAATTTTTTAAAAGTATGGCCGAAGTAAAAACCTGAACATTTTTAAAAAATGAAATCTTTTAATTTTCACTTTCTTTCACAACAATTTTTAAAAAATTATATCTATTCACTTTTCTATAGAGCACATTTTGTTGCCATTTCTTTAAAAATGCATATTGTTTTTTCAATTAAAAATATTTTTTAAAATTATTTTGAGGTTGATTACATCCATCTGCTAATCTTATAACAAATATAATATCATAACAAAGTCTTCAATACTACTTATCTTTGTAACTATTAGCTTGGCTACAGTAACTATTTTTAAATAAAAAAATTAAATTAGAAAAAAAAAAAAAAAAATCTTGCTATGATTTGAAAATATTTATTAAAAAACTTTATATTTTATTAAGTAAAAATTATATGAACAGAAAAGGAAAATTAATTGAATTCAATTCAGCCAAATCTGTTATTATCAAGAAACTTTTATTAAATACATTAAAATGGATTCATATATTGTATAATAACCATTTTGATATAAAAAAATTAAGACGGAAAGAAATAAGAATTCTTGAACAGTCACGAAAATGATTGATTTTTATATGGTAGAATATTTTTTATATAAAATAAGCATAATTCAACTACCATCTGTGTTAAAGCAAACATTTCTTTTAAAAATGGGAATAGATGCTAAGAGTGCTAATTGGGCATATATAGGACAAAACAATTTTTAGAAGTTCATTTATTATTTTCATCTAATTTTTCTTTTTATATTATGTAATAAAAAATTTTGGTTGTCAAAATTTTTTGTAATAAAAACCACCTCTAAAATAATCTTTCCCCCATAACGTCGCTTTTTGTGTGAATCCATCCTATTTGTCAATTTTCCCACAAAATTGATGGTCAAGCAATAATAATTTAAAATTATTAAATTACTAATTAAAATATTTGTATGTATTTTTTAAAATTTAACATGTTGATTAAACTAAAAGATGCAAATCAAATAAAATTTATTCATATATCATTTATCTTTTATTACAGTTTATGTCTAATTTCTTAGAGAATATGACATTACTATAATTGAGACTATAATCAAATGAGACAAAAGAATATCATACAGCTTTTCTAATTATTGAGAAACATGAACATTTAGTTTAAATATAGAAGATGACATTTTGTTTAATATAGTATAATATAAGAACATTTTTCTTACAAATATCCACTCTGCATTTCTTAACTTGCCTATATCAACAGAATGTTTAAATGCATTATCTAACAAAAATTTCAACTATACAGTTAAAAACATTTTTAAAATGGAACATGTACTTAACACTCACATGACGTATATAAATTCTTACAAAAATCAGTGCAACACCATAATTTTTTTAATGCATCTTTTTTTTTTCTTCTCTTTTTTTACTATCTTAAATTAATAAAAATTTGTATACATAAATATAACATTAAAAACACTTATAAAATTGAAAAACATTTAGTTAGATTTATGGCCAGTTATAAAAACAATTGTTGGTATATCACTTGAATAATCCACAGGTGATTTGTGTATTAACAAGTATATTATTTTATGCCAAAAAGTGCAGGGATCATCACAATCTTTTAAAACCATGTCATAGAAGTTGGGTCATATTATTCTCAAGATCCCACCAGAAACCACTCGACTAGAACATTTTTTTTTTTTGGGGGTGGAAGGTTCTTAATATTGTTAGTAACACTGTTTCTTTGTAATCATTTATTAAATAACATTATTTGAATGCAATGCAAAATATTTTCTGTCGCTTTTATACCTTTCATAGCTGATTAATATTGCTTTAGTATTATTTCAACATTAGAATTAATAGATGTAATGCTTTAAAATAATTTTTAGTATAAAAGTTAAGCCTGATAATAACCTGGATAAACTGTAAATAAAATTAAAAAGGAACTCTACGGACTAGTGTTTAAAAGTTTCTATGACTTTCGGAAAGAATTTGTTATAAAGTTTACATTTACTGCAGTTGTTCTATAAAGAATGGCTCTTTATAGAGCAAGATGATTCTGTCTTCATTTATAAGTTAACCTTTATAACAATCAAGTTCTACAGATATCTTGTTTTAAATACATAGAAATTTGACTGCGATTACTTGGTATGGAGAAGAATATTATAGAAAATAAGTATAGAACACAAACTACTTAAGGGTCTTGTTAAAAAAAAAAAAAAAGGGTGAGAAATATTTTATTGTTATTATAATTGAGCAAAAAATTAATTTGATTTCAACTAAGAATATGTATTCAATAAATTTTCTTCTATATGCTAGTAAATTTTTTAGAATAATTTATTCAATAATTTTAATCCATAGTTCAAAAATTTAACTTTTGCTACATCCAATTTATGTTAAAAATTATCTAACCTCTTTAATAATAAAATTAATCCTGACAATAACTACAGTATATCATATTTAAAGAAAAGAGTTTACATTCATTAAATAAAACGAAAAAAATTTTTTTTTACAATATTTCATATAAATCAAGTCAGATTGCTGATATAGCTGATAATTCTGTTTGTAAATCTACCACCAGCTAAGTTTTTATAACATGAATGATTAATAAAAAAGATAATTGTAATAATGTCAGCGGAAAACCAAACTGTTGATGTATTCAAGTAGCTAAGAGCTATTTTACTACTTTTTAAAAGAACTTGGTTATACTTTCGTGTTTAATTCGACCTTTTTTCACAGAATAAATAAAAATGTTTACTAAAATATGTAATAAAAATGTAAAATGTGTACACTTAAAATGCTGTATTCAGAATCCATCTCAGGCAAAAAAAAAAGAAATATATTTTGTTTCATGCCATAGTCTTAATAAAATCTAATAATCGAATGAAATCTAAACAATTGAATGAAACAAACAACAGAAGACCAAACTCTTATTTCCCTAATCCAAATGATTTTTCAAGTTCGATGGGAATATTCAATCTAAATATATATGTAAATATATAAAAAAGCCTCAACTGTAAAAATTGCACGTATGTTACCACAAATAATTCTTTATTCATCTTTATTTGAGAAACAAAATGTGTTATTTATCTTCATTAGAACAATCAGCTTTTGAAAAATAAGATTTTATAATTTTGATTCTAGAAACTCGTGCATCTGTACATATAATGCGGAAATTTTAACTACACACCATATTGGCCACAACTAATATTTATTAAAAATCATGTTAAGAAATGATAAATCAAGATAAAAAATTGTTTATATGACAAATTGTTTATATTATCAATATAATGAAAAATGATTTTTAGTGAGTTTGAAAATTTATTAATATATTTGATATGTATATAATTGTATATATTATGTTTTAAAGTTAAAATATTACAAAGCACTTAGAAGCTTTAATCTGTGTTTACATTAGATTCATATATAACAATAAAAAGGAATAACATCACAATGATTTAATTTATTGAATGACTAAAAATTGTCTAGCATTTATTAAGCTATAATTTTAGACATCCCAATTTTTTTTACCTAAACAAACTTTTCATCTCATAAATGTAAATATAAGAAAGTATTTTTTTATATGAATGTTTTCTTATTGTGTTGAAATGATATATGATAAAATGATACATATCATGATGTATCATCATTTGTTATATGAAATATTTGCTAACATTCAAAATAAAAAAATTTTAAGGATTAAAAACAATTTTTCCACTTTTCAACTAAATTTTATTTAGCTCAATTTTTTAACAAGATAAAGTTATTACAAATAAATAATTATTTTATTAAAGGAATTTCTGCAAATAGAAAAATCTTTGAGAGCTCTTCATGAAATAAGACTTATTTTGTTTATAAGTTATATTTGTATTTAAAAATGTTTGTTATAAAACAATTCAAGATTGGGTCTATTGATTACTTTAAATAATTCTCCAATACTAAACGCGATTTTTAAAAGCAAAAATGCCTGTCTTCAAATTGGAAGCAGAGACCTTATTGCAATGTCACAAAATCAGCAACAAAGTTAGGTAGAGTGCAATGAATCTCACTAGTTCAGATTAAGGGCAAAAATTCTGGAACATGGATTCCAGAATTCTTGATTCTAATTTTTTTTTTTTTTTTTTTTGTTTTATGTATTCTATTAAAAATTTAAAAGCTATATCTTTAATGTGATAATGGTATCATACTTATAGGACAGTCAACATAATCTCTGATAATGGAATTTTGATGTCATTTGTCCTTTTAATACAGTACATTTACAAGTAATTTCACAGCACTAAATGCATTACAATACTACTGTGCCCAAAAAGTAAGAAATTTTAAATTTAAAATTCCTGGAGCTTATGGAATTTTTTTTTTCTTTTTAGGTTGCTGGCACCGTCTTTGACGACACGAATAGCGTTTGAGTTATGCTTGACTTTGTGAGATGCTAAAACCGACTCCGGCGATTTTGAAATGTATGAATTAATTGAGCAAAAACTTGCGTTAAATTTTGTTTGCACAAACGTACAGAATGCTGCAAAAGGCATTCGGCAAGCAAACTATATCGGAAAGAAATGTTTAGAAGTGGTATAAACAGTTCATAGAAGGTAGAGAATGCATTGAAGACAGAGAGCCCTCTGGTCGATCATTAATCTCAACCGAAGAAGCTTACATCAAAAAAATTAAAGATTTGGTGCTTGCAAACCATAGATTTACAATTAGAGACCTTGCCGATGATGTTGGAATTTCAAAAGAATCTGTCAATTCCGTTTCGGGCCTCAAATGCGTCAAATCTCGATGCTACTGAAAACATTGAATGCACCAGCTCACACTGCATTGATTCTTCGTGACTTTTTCGCTAAAAATGAAACCCATATCGTTGCACAACCACCTCATTCACACAGTGCGACTTCTGGCTATTGAAGGCCATCCCGGCTGATAACTTTTTAGCATGGATTGAAGATGGAAAAAAAGTTGGCATAAGTGCACTGTGTCCGGAGGGGATTACTTTGAAGGCGATGAAATAAATTTGGAATAAAGAGTTTTTGAAAAAAAAAAAAAAATTTAACTTACTTTTTGGGCACAGTAGTATGTTATTTATTATATTCTATTCTTTTCAGTATATCTATTGAAAAGCAAATTTTTTGAGTGAGACCATAACTTTTCATTTACAGATATTGAAGGGATTTTCTTTAACATGATAATAAAGCATAAAGGTAGATAATGATCCATCATAACTGATTTGAATTGTTTATGTTGCAATAAAAATATTTCTGTGCATTTACTTCTGCAAATTACGACGTTTTTATTCATATTAACCTTTTTTGATTTTCATATTTTTAAAATATTAAAATCTGTTATATAAATAAAAAATTATTTTTATGCATTCTGCATTGCCTGCTAATTTAAAGTTATTAATATTTGTTGAGTTCAAAGTAAATAATTATTTTTTTTCCTTTTGAATATTGACATAATCTTAAAAATTGTATAATGCTTAAGCAGGATGCATACAATTTTACATATTGTTTTAACTTAAAAGCATATGTACATAATTGTGAGCACCTTTTAAAGTTAAAAAAAAAAAACTTTTGAGAGGGAAAGAAAAATATTTCAGAGAGACCATTATATTTCAGAACACCACATAAAAGTAGGCAAAATATGCACCACAAATTAATTGTTTTTAGTTTCTTCAAAGATTATAAAAAATCAAGTTCATTTTAATTACCTGTTGATGAAACCATAGCCATTCTTTACATTAAACCATTTAACAGTGCCTTGAACTTTTGAAGCTACACAAAAAAAAAAGTTAAAATATTTAAATTAGATTTAATGAAAATAATACAAAAATAAATTATTAATAAAAATAAAAGAAATAAATGCAGTACTAAATTAAATAACATAGAAGAAACAATATAACAATACAGGGATAATTGAGGGTACGATTGAAGCTTTCTGAACTATATGTCAAATTTCTGGAAACTGAGAAGAGAACAAATTCCTTTACCTCAACCTTTTCAGCAAATAAAAAAAAAAACATCAGATAAATAATTATTTCCTTAATATATTGTATTCCGCCAGTGCCTTAAAAAAATATGAACTTTTAAGCATATATATTTCAGAGATGGAGAAGTAAATAGTTTCTGAAAAATATTTAGATTTTAGGAAAATGTTGCATGACATTTTAAAACAATCCCCTTGAGCATATAAAAAATATTAAAATTTTTAAGCAAAAATTTTTTTTTTTCATTAATTACATTTTTGATTCCGACATCTTATAGATTTTTTTTTTTTTTTTTTTCATTTGCAGTAAGCAAATACTACAACCTTGTATTATTTTCTTATGGTTTTCACTAAAATACATAGAGATAATTTTTATTTATCTTTTCTGGTTAATTAAATTCTATGATATTTGCAGAAATTTTGTCCAAAAACCATAATCGGCTTAACATTTACAAGTAATTTCACAGCACTTTTTATATTTTACAATATTATGTTGACTATTCTTTTCAGTATATTTACTTTTGCATGTTTTTTAAATATATCTTTAGTCACTTTTTTTTTTGAGGAAGGGCCTTTTTTTAATATGAATCATTTTGAACATTCTTATAGTGGGACCATATTGTACTTATTACTTTTTAAAGAACAACTCAACTTTTAAACAAAATATTTTTTAAAAATGTCATGCCGAAAAATTTCTTTCCCAAGGTTGATAAAATGTTAAGATTTATAACATACAAGGATTTTACATTTACATCCAAAACATTATTAGATAAAAATAATTTCTTATTTAAACAAGAAAAAAATCAAATATTTCATCTGTTACTCAATTATTTCCAAATAGTATCTACACCAAGAAAAATAATTTGTATGTATTTAAATATTCGTGCCACTTTTTTTCTAGGCAAATGTGGTCTAACATTACTTTTGTTTCATTTTCTTTCTTCCACTATTATAAGATGATCAGATGAGAGGGTAACTTGCTTTAAGCAAATGAACAACTTATCTTTTAATTTAAAATTATCAATACATTAACATCTCTTGGTATATAAAGTTACTAAACAATTACTTTTGCTTATTACGCTGCTTTATTATAGAATAAATACATTTAACAGTAATTTATTTAATGAAGTATTATATATTTCTAATTCTCATCTTTTTATTTTTGAGATTACAACAAAAGTGAAACTAGTTATATTTAATAACTCAATTGTGAAATAAATTGATACACAGAAACAAATTATCTAATTGTGATGCATCATAAGCAGTACAAGTACATTTTGAAACACGGCAATATTCTTATAGAAAAGAAGAAATATTATGCTTCCATGACATCTAAAACATTTTCTCTATAGATTGTAAATTCTGAAATTTATTGCAAATAAATCATTGTAAAAATAATTTTAATTAAGCTTTCTTTTTTTTTCTTATTTCAGCTCAAGCTAACTATTTTGATAATTATTTTAAACCCAATTAATTTTTGTGGTTCAAAGCAAAGATTTATGATCGAAATGAGTTATTCCAACATCAACAATCAAATCTCTAGAAATACACTATACGAAAAAAAATACTTTGCAAGTATATATATAATATATATATATATATATATATATATACACACACACACATAAATGATAATATAATACATTTATGATATAAAATACTTATTAATTTATGCCATAAAAATTTTTTTGCTTGAATTCCTATTAAATAACATTAGCTAGCATTTTCACCCATTTTTAAATAGACAATGCATTTTTCTATTTTTGTCTTGACTGTAATTATGACATTAACTGAAAATGAACAGATTTTTTACTATTTCCAAAAAAAAATATAGTAATACCAAAATATGCTTCAAAAATTCGTAATAAATACTGGTCAGGACTGTTCTACAGATTCAATGATCAATCTTATCTGTTAGTCTTTTTTTTTTTGTAAATTTAGACAATTTTTACTTATTGATGAATAGATTATCAAACAGAGGTACTGCCATTATTTTACAACTGTCATTAGAAGTTACCAAGAATGCTTCTAAAAGCATATATATATCGCATAGCTATTGTGCTGTGTACTACGATTTGTTCCATTATAAGTAAAGTTGCCATTTTCTAACTGATAGAACAGAGATGCTGAAATTTTAAATATTACGACCTCAATATTTGATGTGTTAACATAAAGTATTTGAAAATGAAATTATTCAAATTGGGAATATTAAAGAAATAGAGCGAGAGATTTGTCTTATAAAGATGTGGATAGCATGGCAAATTTCAGACAATTGCCGTTGAAAATTATAACTGAATGTTTGATTTCTAACCAGAATTACTTCAGAGTATTATAAAATGTATACCAAATTCTTTGAAATTTTCTTTTACTAGAACAATTACGCAAAGATCACCAACAAAGATAACTTTAAATGATACAGAAAATTTTTAATTTTTGATGCTTGTTAGTAATTGCTTTGTATAATTATATCTTTAATCCAATGACTTACTTAAATTTCATTCTGCTAAAGTAATATTACTTTAACCTTTAACACAATGTAGAAATGTAATAAAAGTTAAAATTTTCTAATTTTGTTCAATTAGTGTAGCCAATCCCTGTCGCAATAATCTTGGTGTAAACTGCAATACTGAATTGGAAAATTAAAATAGAATATATAAAAGAATTGTATTCATCTGACTGAATGCTTCTTTGTTTTGATATACAAATACTACATATGGTACAGAAATCATTACTTTATTTATACATGTTTTTATTACTATAATTTATTGCAATAAAAATGAACACTATTTTTATTAAGAATGAAAACAAACTAACCAACCTGATTGATAATGATATTAATAAATACTCCATGTAAATACATTTGCGTTTTACGTAACAATGGATAAAACTTGAAAAACAAAACTTTTCATCCTACTACAATTACGGTACAATTCTAATTCATTAGAAACAAAACAAAATACAGAAAAAAAAAATGGAAATTAAATTCCATAACACTTTATAAACTGGATTTACTACTAATTTATTGCAGCCCCTTCGAACATAACAGGAAATTGAATAAGACACAATATCGAAATTTAAAAACACCAATATTTGCTCATTGGAATTTAAGTGTTTGAAATATTAAACAGAAATCCAAAATGTTAAAAGATTGTTTCAAAATGAGAAAATAACAAAAAAGTTAACATTTTTGAAAAGCAAACAAACAGTAGCAAGCCATCAGTTGATTTCATATCTGTAGAATCGGAATTTGTACAAGTGAGAAATATTTTCCCGCAAAATTAAGCGAGATTACTACATTTTCAATGAACAAAGCTTATCAATTTTATCGAAAAAAATGTACTATACTTATTAGGCCTAATTGTATTCCACAAACACGAGCTCGAAAATATATATTTGATTATGAATTACCTAATACTTTTTAGGAGTGCTTGTGGGCATGGACGATGTTGAAATTTCTTCTTTTGTGTCCGACATCTTCTCTGCAAGACACACTTCCAGGTCAATAGAATCCGACCCTTAAATTAAAACCCCAGAATTTCACTAATTCACTGTTCCCGTTTTTTAGCAAAGATACTCTACTCAACTCAGTAAATCATAGCAATCGCACCGGCGATAGCACGAAAAAAAATATTTAGTATCAACTATGAAAGAAGCGTTTTAATTGGCTAAAAATATTTGATGTGACGCCTTAACCCAAAGGAAGAAAACAATATAATTATAAAATGTTTAAAGTTTTAAATTATTTTTAAATTATAACAATATTTTTCTGTTTAAATATAGATATATTTGAAAACTTAAAATAAAAAAAAAAATTATGAGTGCAACGTCCACAGAGCCTTCTTTGCGCAAGTTACAATTCATCCCAACTCAGTTACGATTAACTCAACTCCAACTGGGTCTATTCTAAACTCTTTCTCTTGTAGGCGAGAGCCACATGTAATTGAACATTCTCGAGTATCGTTTCCAGTATTAAAATCATAATTCTTTATGTGAGTATATTATTAGTGTCTTTCTAAACAATTCTCATTTTTTGCATATCGAAGTATTTTAAAGTTGTATTAACTTTTTTTTTAATACAATCCCGGCATTTTCGGCTAGCTAAACATGGCTGATGAATAATGAGGAGTTAAGCCTTATTATAAGCACGAGTATTTATTATTTTGTCGTTAAAAGTCATTGGTGATTATAATTATGCTTTTTCAGTGATTAATCTGTTATGCAACTGAATCGCAGAATCATTGTTATTTTTACCCAACTTGGGTTCGCGTGATTACTGAACTTGACCAATAATGCCGCGTTGCAGGTTGGTTCATTGCCATTTAGGCCTAGTTTCTTGAATGGTTAAATGATCATAGTTATTACTTTTATGATGAATGTTATAAAAGGACGCCTTTATTGAATTGCTACTAAATGCAGTATAATCGTTTTTATTGTGTCATAATTGAATTCGTCATTTGATTGCAATGTCATGAATTATCGGATAAAATATAGTGAAATTGGTTTTTATGATGTAGCTTCAAATTATCTTTTTTTTTCTCAGATAAACTTACAGGCGTTGTATTTAAATTAAATTGTGTAAATTAGATAAATTACTTATTAAGTAAAGTGGTAATAGTCGAAATTTTTAAAAAACTATTTCCGACGATCTCAATAAATGGTATTAAACCAAGATATTTATTTCTAAATCAAAGATTATTTCATTTGATATTGAAAATAAGGCACTTGAAATTGTTTACATAGCTGTTGGTGCTATCAAAAAGTAAATTATTTATGTGCTTAATAATTTCTTTTATTTATAAAAAGGATTGAATTGTTTTTGTGAGTGTTGCCGATTTTAGTGTTTATTTTACATTGTATATGTTTTTAAATTGTGTTTCAGTCATAAAAATGGAAGGCGGTGAGGAAGATTATACTGCTGCTAGTGCTGGGGCCTCTGCAACTTATCCAGTACAATGCTCATCACTCCGTAAAAATGGGTTTGTTATGTTAAAAGCTCGTCCTTGCAAAATCATGGAAATGAGCACCTCCAAAACAGGAAAACATGGACATGCTAAAGTAATGTATAATGAGTTGGTTCAATGAAAATCCATTAAGTAAATTTGTTTAATTGTAATCAATTACACTATTTTAAAAGAAAATAATTTACCTTTGATTATCTTGTGATAGTAGGTGTATAGTGTTCTGATTGACTTGACAAATCTTCAATTTTATTTTATCCATTAATCGCGAGAGTTAAGAAACTTATTTTTTATAAACTTTTATTTTTTTAGATTTATAATCTTACGGATAGCGTAAATTGGTCTGATGTACATAAACATAAGAAAATAAAAATACAAAAAATCATAAACTGAATAATATTGAGTAATTTATTTTAGTATTTTATTAATCTGGACTTTAACATTTGTGAAACCCATGGGTGTTTAGCTTTAATTTCCAATACTGAATTTTGCTGAAGATGACTTCTAAATTAAGATAGCATTGCAATTTTAAATTAGATATTTAATGTTAAAGTGTTATCATTTGAAATGCATTGAGCCTCAAGTTATAATTTGAACTCAAAAAGTAGCTTACTATCTTTCATTATGAGCAAGTATCCAGATCTATTTATTGTATGACAATCAATTAAGGTAGTAGGTTGATAAGTACAAAGATTGAGTTTTTCTATAGAGTGTCTAAAAAATATTCCTGTACCTCCAATTGCATAATTTGTGAATTAACATATAAAGAGGTAATCGGGTACATTGCTCTAATGAATTCTTAAAGGTTTTGAATTGAAGTATCAAAGGCTGCGGATATGTGATAACAGCTGAAGCGGGACTTGCCAATGGTTGGACGATATGAACAAACAGGAATGTCAATGGGTGTTCTAATTATAGTTCCATAATTTAAATAATGCATGATTTCTCCCTACAGTCCTTTACTTGGGAGTGATGACCTGAAAGCTTTCAGTGCCAACAGCCGATTAACTCAGTTTTGGTGAATCATTGAGATTATTTGCTTCAATAGGTCGAAGTTTGGTTCAATGGATGGGGATTTTTATTCGTGCAGTGGCATTAGTATAAGTAATTTTCAGAAGGGGTTAATCTTCTGAATGTGTTGTGATGGTTTAGGAGTTGTCTTCTTTTGATTAGTTAGATCCCTTTTTGATTAAGTCATTGAAATAAATTTGAAGATAAGTGCTTTTGGGGAGGGCAGATAGGTAGATGTTCAAGAACTACTTTTAGAAGTTGATGTTTCTTGATGTTAGATGCTTTAAAAAGGATGTTGTAGGTGAATAGAACTAGTCTTCAACAGGAATTTTTCACTTTTGATAGTGATTATTTCAGGCTCAGTGCAGATTGTCATAGCGATGTAAAAACTTCTAGCCAATCTCCATTGGGCTTGATGAAGGCTGAGGGAAGGACATCAAGAGATGTAGCTTCAATGTTATTGCTTAAAGGTGCAAAGAAATTTTCAGGATTATTTTTGTTATCTGGGTTTTCATGTTTCTCTTGTAGTTTTATTACTAGGTGTTTTAGATGTGGAATTTATCTATCCTGGCCTTAGTGTTATGCATAAAACTAGAGTATCTATTAAGTCAGTTTCAGACAGTCTTGTATCTTCTAATGCAAGCTTGATGGTCGATCTTCAAGATAAAATTTCCTCTGATAATAGTCAGTCTCAGCTCTCACAGTAAATTGGTTGTTTTTTTATAGTGTTTCCAAATTGGATGAAGTTTAGCGGTTGGTTGGTTTGTGGGTAGATTTTGTTTCTTAAGCATTTTTTAAATTGTAAAACAAAATAGCTTGATATAATAAGTAGCTCAAAGGATCCGAAAACAAGTCTGTAAGACCTCATCCTGGCATTGCAAAAATTTCAACTGGCAACAATTAAAAAAATATCTGCTGGTTGATATTTCTCAATTTTTATCAGGTTGGCAATAGATACCAAAACATACAATATTACTAACATTCTGTGTTCTACAAATTTTATAAATGTAAGCCAAGTTTTTATTAGATCTACTATTTATATATCAGGAATAATTTTAAAATATTTTATGTTCAATAATTTTTTGAGTGCTCATGTAAAACTTTTCATTTTAGGTACATCTTGTAGGACTTGATATTTTTACTAATAAGAAATATGAAGATTTATGTCCATCTACACATAATATAGATGTACCAAATGTTAATCGTTGTGATTTTCAAGTAAGTAGTTCTCTCTTATGTGGTATAATGTATCATACCTTTGACCATCTATGTTTTTAGAGCTTTTTCTTCGGTTTGCCTTTTTTAAAATATAGTTAGTGGCTAGACAAACAAAAAACCGTTATTTTTCGGGAATATTGTTCCATTTCAACAGAAGTGAAATGATGATTTTAGAATGTGAAGATGTTTGTTTGATGGCCATTAGATTATCCAAGAATGAAATGGTTAGTAGCTTAACTAGTTTTAGACAGAACTTTTGCTATTTTATATGCTCTTTAATTTTTTCCAGTTAACATTTTATTTGTCTTTTATGGTAACACGATGGTAGTCAGTATTTGATCATGTGTGTATAACTATAATTTCTTAAATTAAAACAAAGTGCTGATATCAAAGATAATTTTGATTGAGCTTATGCTTATTAAAAATTTTTAACATTCTGGTACTGTTATTATAAATGTTTATTTTTATCTTCCAGCTTATTGACATTAGTGATGATGGATTTGTTACCTTAATGAATGATAAAGGAGACACTCGTGATGATCTCAGAATCCCCGAGGGAGAATTGGGAACAAAAATTAAAGACGAGTTTGTAAAAGAAGATAACACAGTAATAGTAAGTGTTTTAATTAAGAGTTTTGAAATTCTGTATTAGTTTTCATAACAAATCTTAATCTGAAACTTATATTAAAATTCATCTATTCATAAAGTAGTAAATCAAATATGTATTTAGTTTTTACAAATTGGTGATTGTTAAATAGACTACCATAGATATATAGAATTAAAAGTTTTATGCTACCTCTTCTGTAAATCTGCATTTGTGTAAAACAATATGATAATGTATTGAAAAAGTTTAATGTGGCGGTTTTCTGGAATTGGGATAGTAGTTGGGACAAGGTTGGGGGGTTATTGCCACAAAACCTTTGTCCTCTGGTATAGTAGGTTTTAGAGGTGAACAATAATTTTTAGAACGAATGATTTGTTACCAATCTTAGTATGCTTTCTGCAGGAAGAAACTTAGTTGTTTTTTCTAATTATTTAAATTATAAGTTGAATGAAATTGAAAGGAAAGATCATTTCATAATTTATTTCTATTTTATTTTTGATTTTTTTTTTTTTATTAATATAGATGTGGAAGTGTTTATAGTTTTTATCAAAGGAGTAAGCTGTTAAGTGTTGTATGCAAAAAAAAAAAAAAAAATTGCCAGATCTGTCACAATTTTAATTGAATCTAATATACCATTATGGGAATAATAACAATGACCCCATTAGTGATGAAAACAGTTCTTGTAGTAATGATTTCTGTGAATGGATCGTAATCAAATAAGACAAAAGTGGAGTTACATTTGTGTAGAAAATTCTCCCTTTTATGTTCATGTTTTCAAATTCTGTATCATTCTATTATAAATTTGCTGTTAATTTTTACATTAATTTTATATATTTATACTGAGTTGAAGATATTTATATAATCTGCATTATAAATCAAAGATGTATTCTGCAACAATTAAAATAAACATTTTCTGTTAAATTTTTAGAATTTTCTTTAAATTTAATAATAGAAAATTGTAACTAGTGATGTAAATGAGTTATAATAAATTATTTTGCATATAAATGAATGATTGTTTTGTTAAAATCTAATTTTCATGTCTTTTTAGGTTACTGTTCTATCAGCTGTTGGTGAGGAAGCTATTGTTGCTTGCAAAAATGCCAGCTAAATGAGTGAAAAATAAACATTATTACTGGGAAGCATTTTTTTTTTCTTCCTTGTACTTGCTTTTTTAAAAAAAAAAAAATTTACAAATGTAATAATTAAGCATTCCCTGTAATTTTTTTTTTCTATCAGCTTCAATCCACCTTAAAAGAATCTGAAAATAGCAAGCTATGTTCTCCTGGCCTTCTGTTTCAGGAGCTTTATTCTTTGCTATAATAGACAATTGAATTGGAATGTGTTTGTTTTTTAACCATTATTGATAATACTCAAATACTACATGTTGAACTTTTTGTTACATCTTGTTTTCTAAGTGTTTTGTTATTTTTTTAATGTCAATACAACCGATTTTATACATTTGTCAAACATGCCAATGGTGTTACAATTTTTTTGCAGATGCTAAAATTATGTATCTTGATAAAAATTAATTTCTATATTAGAACCATTTCTTCAGCCATAAAAAAATGTCTTCATCAGTAATAAATAAATTAAATTGTGTTTTGTATTTTGTTTGAATTATTGCTCTGTGTAGCATTTTTAATTATAGTCTCCTTGATCCTTCCTGACCTTAGATTTATCAAACCTCTGCCTTTCACTCAGCTTTGTGATTCATCCCTTTTTGTTATTTTTTAATTTGACTGAATAATTCTATTCTTATAATGTTCAAATTGTTAAATGGCTGGATGTACTCAAGGGCGATTGAGTCCTGATTTTTTTAAGAGTAACGTGTAATAAACATGATTTAATAAAAGTCCTTTTTTAAGTTTTTAGCCTATTTTTAAGTTGCTAAGCTTAGTTGATATTTCATAATTGGCATAAACTAAGATTTCTTAATTATTGATTAGCATTTAGTGTTAAAACTGGTTTATAAGCAAATTGATCAAGGGGTTTAAAAATGTTATAAACAACCTCATTGACTTTTAAAGTAATTAAGAAAGTGAGCTTCATGTTAATGATCATTTCAGTACAAAATATATTTGCATAGCTTTAATATTCAGAAAAAGAATTATTTTTTTCTAAGTCGACAGCTTTTTTTATAGTTGATAGAAAGTTAATCTTTTAAATCTAGTTGAACCCTTTGTATTATTAATTTGAATAATCAGAACTATATTATT
The DNA here is from genome assembly GCA_021605095.1 of Caerostris extrusa. NCBI lineage: Eukaryota > Metazoa > Arthropoda > Arachnida > Araneae > Araneidae > Caerostris > Caerostris extrusa. Next base: position 118,513 of record BPLR01014050.1, read on the forward strand.
AAATCTCATTTTGATCTATATATTGATAGTGGATATATGCTTCTATCATATTAAAATTATGTCCTTATCAGTTAATTATCTTGTCCTCCAGGTCGCAACACGGTGTTCGCGGTTTTCTTTCATAGACTCAATACAAGAATATTGTGTGAATTTTGATTTTGTTGAGAGTGTGATTACTGAGGTATTAGAAGTGGTTAGTGACTGCCAATACAGGCTTAGAATGTGGTAATAAAATTTTATCTAAGATGATTTAACTTTGGTATCCTTATTAAAACTTGATCAATAATTGTGTATGGCCATAGTTCTAATGTGCCAGATTAAAGAAGGCTTAATGTTTTTTCTAAGTAATATTTTTATGGGTAGTTGTTAAATACAACATACAATCTATATTTTTGTTTTGAATTTTATAATGAAAGCAGGCTGCTTCTGAAACTTGTAATGGTAACCACAACCATCTTTAGAGTGAATTAACAGTATGTATTTTATTAAATGGTTTCAGCTTTTAATGTATATTTGATACTGTGTTTTACGTGGACACCTGTATTAAATGAAGCAGTTTTTTAATCTATAGATCCGTCCCCTTTTTTTAATCTGATGCTGTTGTAGTTTATTTAAAGATATGGCTTGGATGTAAACAGTAATTCAGTCTTTTGAAATTTTTAATCGTATTCTATAATATTACATATTTTGTATATTGTCAGTATAATAAGGTGTGTTCTTAAAAAAAAAAAAAAAACTATTATGAATTAAAAAAAAAAAACAGCCAAAGATACAAAACATCTAGTATGAATTATTTTAAATAGCATTTATGTAGATATTCTCTAGTTAAATATGAAAATAGGGAACGAAGACGCAATACTGCTTTTTTCTTAGAAAAGTCGCGAATTTAAGCAGTTTTTAATTTCACGATGTTGATATTTTTTAAGATGCCATGATTGTATTATCCCTTGTAAATACAATGTAGTGGAAGGACATTCTGAATTTTAATATTTTATTGGTATAATGCAGTTGCTTATTTGATTTTGTTATTGTTTACATACTTTCCAAAGATGGCTTATTACATTAATGTAAAAATTTCTGAAAACATTGTAATTACATAATGATGGTTGATTATAAAAAAAAAAAAAAAACATCTAGATGGTTTGAATTTAGGAAACATATTTTTTCACTTTCATTGCAATTGTTTTATTTTTAGATGTATCATACAAGTTTATAACAAATATATATGTATTGTAAAAGCTAATTTTTTATAAATTTCGTAGAAAGCTTTTGTATCTGCAAATAGGATTTCATTTACAGACCAAATGAGCATTAAGTATTTTTTTTTGAATTGAATCGGTCATATGCAGCTCCAAACTTGTACAATTTGAGAATCTTTTTCTGGGAAATACTAGCAGGATATAGATTATCAGTTAATAAATACTTGTTGAAATAATAAAACACTTGGTAATGATAGAAGTTATTTATAAAAATATTTGTTTTATTGATAAAAAAAAAAAAAAAGTTTTGAATGATCCATTTGTTAGTTACTTGGCATTGTCACGTTTAGTAAGTGTGCATATTTTCCATTTATAACCCTCTTCTATCTTTTTTCTTTAGTAAAAGGGCCAGCAATAATTCTAGTTTCTTATAAACTGTGAAGTTGCTGTTATGTTTCAAATGGGTGAAATTGACTTTAATCTGTTTTTCTTGACCTAGGAATGAATAGTGGTTTTGACTGCATTATATTTGCTGATAATTACTAACTAAATGTTTATGCCCTGCAATTTTCATTAATGTGGCTGCTGACATCAGTTACTCTATGCTAAATCCATTTTTGCTGCTCAATGTGACATTTTCTTGTATATCTAGTTCTAACCACCAGAAAATTAATAGCACTTTCTTTCTGCTTCCAAAATCTATTGAAAACTAGCACACCATACTTTGAAGAATGAAATCAATACTTTACAAATGCATTGCAACATGCATACATTTCCGTGCAGGAAACAATCGAAAATCCATTAAGGATAAAATTGTACATTAGTAACTAGTTGCCTAGTTCTGGTACTTTGGGTTTTTTTTTCTCAGAAAAGGACAAGTTATTCAAAATTAATCGTATCTCTTTTAAAAATGATACTGCTACTTCCAACATTAGCAGATTCGTCTAGGCCGCTGCGGCCTGCTTTGAATATTTTTCCGGCCCATAAGATTTATCACACTTTTACAAAATATGTTTATTTTATAATGCCCGAAGTAGTGAAAACGAATGTGTAAAAAGATTCGTCATGTGTGCATCCATATATTCAAAAATGAAATGAGAAAAAAATTAAATTTCATTTTTAAATAATATTCTAGTGAATATGACAGATATTACCTGTTTTTATTTGCGAGTGGCTAGCGCTGGGTGCAGCTGTGAACTCATGATGCACGCTAATATATAACAGGTTCTATGTTGCGACTATCCCTAGATACCCACAGTTGATTGTTGATAGCACAGAAAACCAGACTCTCAGTTCAGGTTGTTAACGCTTTTAGTTAAACTTGCACCTGCGAATCCTTTTTTTTTTTTTTTTTTTTTATAAAATAAAAATTGATCAAACACGCTCAAACTTAACGAGCGCAACACCAATTACAGTGTGAAAATACCCAAATGGAGATCGATTTGCAAGAGCCGAGTGAAACAGTGGAGAAACAAATATCACGCTAGTAAAATAAATATTTTTAATGAATTTATTTTTTTATTCGTTTATATTTCATTTTTAGTGTTATATATTTCTTCACAATGTGCGTTTAGTATCATTATTATTATCTATGTTTACGTGCAAGAATAATAGTGAACACAAACGTAACTTGTTGCGTTTCAATATTTCAAAAGTGTCTGTAGTGGGTTTAAATCTAATATGGGAATATATAATTTTATATATGCGGCCCGCAAGTTCATTTGGGTTAGCCACCCGTGGTCTTTAGTTTGTTCTGTGAAATAAAGTTTTTCGGTTATAGTAGATACAGCAATTTGATTTACTGAGATATTTTAAATTTCTTTTTCAACAGAAAGAATTTCATAATATGGCACTGGAACACTTTATTTTTTTCTTAATCACATAATTTTTTTCTGCAATTTATAACTTAAAGTGAACCTTATTAAAAAGTCAAAAAATTATTATTGTTTGGCCCTAATGTAATTCCATCACATGAATGGTCATTTTGTCTTGCAATACTACTGTGCCCAAAAAGTAAAACCAATTTTCAATTTAAATTTCGTGCATATGAAATTTCATATATTTTTTTTATTTAGGTTGCAGGTACTTCCTTGGCATATGTGTGAAATGTGACGCCAAAATATTCATTAGTGTTTGAGTTACGCTGGACTTTGTGAGAAGCTAAAAGTGATTTCCACGATTTTTGAAATGTCTGAACTAATTGAGCAAAGAACTCGCATTAAATTTTTTGGGCGGAAACATATAGAATGCTGCAGAAGGCACTCGGTGAGCAAACTATATCTGAACGAAATGTTTGCAAGTGGTATAAACAGTTCAAAGAAGGCAGAGAACGCGTTGAAGACGAAGAGCGCTCTGGTCGACCATCCACCTTAACCGACGAAGCTCACGTCCAAAAATTAAAGGTTTGCTGCTTGTAAATCGTCCATTTACAATTAGAGACCTTGCTGATGATGTTGGAATTTCAAAAGGATCGATCAATTCCATTTTAAAATATGTCTTGGGCGTCAAATCTCGATTAATACCGAAAACACTGAATTTTTGGAAAAACATCGTGTGTGAAACAATATTTTCTGACTACCAGGACAAGTTGAAATGCATCATATCTGGAGATGAGACTTGGATTTATGCTTACGACCCTGAAACAATCGAGCGAATATCTTGACAAAGTTGAAGCAAGACCGAAAAAGCACGCTCAAGAATCAAGGTCATGTTGACAGTTTTTTTTCGATCACCGTTATGTGGTGCATTATGAATTCCTTCCGCCGGGTCAACAAGGAATATTATTTGAGTGTTATGCGTCGTTTGCGTGAAGCTATTCGCAAAAAGAGACCACATTTAAGGAAAGACAACTCTAGGTTTTTGCATCACGATAATGCGCCAACTCACACTGCATCGATTCTTCGTGACTTTTTCGCCAAAACTGAAACCCATATCGCTCCACAACCACCGTATTCACCTGATTTAGCACCGTACGGCTTCTGACTATTCCGTAAACTCTAAAGACCGCTCCGGGGACACCGTTTTGAGACGATTGAAGAGATTCAACATGAATGGCGTTCGCTTTGAAGGCAATCCCGGTCAATGACTTTTTAGCATACATTGAAGATTGGAAAAAACGTTGGCATAAGTACACTGTGAGTGGATTTTTTGAAGGCGATGAAATAAATTTGGAAGACAAAATAAAGAGTTTTTTGAAAAAAAATAAAAATCGATCTTACTTTTTGGGCCCAGTAGTATATTACTATGGGGTCGCTCCCTGCTATAAAGCAGTGGGATGAGTTGGCATTCTTACACTTCCAGACATCATTATGAAAGCTTTTCTGAGGATCGATTACATTTTAGGAATAAATCTATACGTAAATAAAAAGAATTTTGACGGTTATTTTGAAAAAAAAAATCCATTATTTTTCGGTAGATGGCTGTAGTGATCGATATCTCGTAAAGTATCGATCAAACAACTTCAGATCTATGCTCATTGGAAAGGTTACATTTCGCACTAAAAAAATTCTTTCGCTGTTTTTTGTTTGGTTCATTCAGTCGTGAGTTACAGAGTGTTAAAAATGAAAGTTAACAAAGAGAAAATTCGGTACAATTTACAGTTTTCCTTTGAAGGTGAAAATACAAGCCAGGCTGCTGAAATTGTGAATGGTGTTTATGGTCTGATACTGTAACAGCCAATTACGTGCAATTTTTTGTTTAGTCGATTCCGTTCAGGTATTTTTTGATGTTATGATGCACCTCGCACATAATCACCGCCATCGAAAATGTTAATAAAATCACAGAAATAATCAAAGTTGACCGGCATGTTAGCAGTCGTAGCATAGCCCAGGAGCTAAAGATCAACCATAAAACAGTTTTAAACCATTTGCACACAGCTGGATTAAAAGAAGCTTGATGTTTTGATCCCACTAAAAATTAACATTGACATTAATTAACACTAATAAACATGATGGGTCAAATTTCCATCTGGGAAGCCTTGACCAAACGGAATGAAATCGATCCGTTTCTTAAATGGAGGGTAACTAGGGGTGAGAAATGAGTCCCATACGACAACACTGTGTGAAAACGATCTTGGTGAAGCAGCTCAAACGTTGGCCAAAGCGGGATTAACGATCAGAAGGTTCTGCTGTGCATTTGGGGGGACTGGAAAGGAATAATTTGTTATGAATTGCTTCCATATGGGCAAACATCAAATTCGGATCTCTGTTGTCAACAACTGGACCTTTTGAAGCTAGCGATTGACCAGAATTGGTCAACAGGAGAGGTGTTGTTTTCCATCGGGACAACGCCAGGCCACACATGTCTATGGTGACTCGTCAGAAACTCAGGAGATTGGTTGGGAAGTTTTGATGCATCCATCATATAGTCCGGACCTGGCATCAAGCGATTACCATGTTTTTCTTGCATTGCAAAACTTCCTTAGTGATAAAAAATTGGCATCAAGAGAAGATTGTGAAAGTCGATTACTAGAGTTCTCAAATAAATACCAAGACTTCTATGAGAGAGGCATTATGAAGCTACCTTTATATATGGCAACAAAACGGTGCATGTTTGATCAAAATTGGTAATCCGAAACATGTTAAATAAAGTCCCAACCTAATATTGTATTATAATCATTACTGATTTTTATATGCAGCAAATTAGGAGAAAAAGTAAGAATTTGACATGTGTTCATGTTTAAAATGAAAGATAATAATAATAATTTTTTTTTCTAATGTGTGTTAATCCTACTAGCCAAAATAAACTCTTAATTAAGACATCATGAGTTCAAAAAATGACTGGTCTATCTGAAAGAATAAAAAGCTATTGAACTAGGGGGAGGGGGAAGGATTATTTCTTGCATTAGTAGGGTAGTGATTACTGACACTTCCAGTAAATTCGGAAACAAAGAATTGTTCTCTAATTCGGCAGGGCTAAATTTGGATAATTTAATGAACTCTTTTTTTTTTTAAAATTATATAAGTATTTTATTATATAAAACATGTCATTAATTTTTTTAATAGGCTTTCCATAGATAGCTATGGGAGGATTGACATTAAAATCAGAATTTCATTCATCGTTGTGATACTAGAGTCCAGTGTAAATTGATTGAGAAACTCGTAAGCGTGAACTCTAATTTAGTCAGAGGATAATAATGAAAGTTTGTGTATAAGTCGTATATATATTTTTGGGGCCTGAATGACCGAGTGTCTGTCGCTCGGTGCCACAGATTTCGGGTTCGAGTCCCGGCGGTGCCATGGATGTTTATAGTGGTTCGGAATCAACTTTAAATCGTAGGTCCCGGTCTAATATGATAGTAGAGGTCTTGAGGTTTAGTCAGTTTTCAGCTCTCGTGGTTCCTCTCTAAAAGTGAAGCTGCATATTACCCTTAGCCATGGAAGTCGCCAGCGACAGGGTCCCTTGGACCTGATGTAGGCTTTCCTGCACTAGGGGCATTAGTAACAACAACAACATATATATTTTTTTTTTTAAAAAATATTCTCTAGGGCTCATTGCGCTACTATTGTGCCGTAGGTTGGCTATCTGTACTCTGGTACCATTTCTCGGAGATGCTAATAAACAATATTTTATGGTTTAAAGTTTCAGATATGGCTCAAAGACTTTTCTAACAGTTTTCAGTACTGACAAATTTAAAGAACAATGCAATACAAAGACAAATTTATTGAAATCAAGCACCTCATTAGAACGGCTAGCGTCTCCAAATCAGAATAGTAGATTGCATAAACCTACTATATATCGCGTATTATAATCAATTTTTGATAATTTTAAAACGTATTTAAGTTCTCGCTTATACTGTATTCTGATGGATTTCAATTTTTTGTAACAATATTCTTGGAAATGATTCATATTTAGCGTAGTTCTTAGAAACTTTCTGTGAACTTTATATGCAAGTTTCCTGTAAAAACTAATATATAAGGTTTGTAACTTGGAAATATTTTAAGTCATCATATTCTTGATCGTGTATAAAGCTGAAAAGCAGATACCAATGGTCCTTCATACGATATACCATGCATATCAATATGTCATTCGTACGATATCCATGCTTAAGATACTATTACTATACCACATTACTGTTCCTAGAGCTGAGGTACCCTCTTACTGTTTAGGAATGATGTGGGCGTTTAAGATAATAAATTTGAAGAAAAAGACAGGCCAAGTGTATTAATATCCAAGAGAATTTGTGGAATTGAAAGAACAATGCACATACGAAGACTTTAATTAGTTTAAGTTGTTTTTATCCTTAACCTTTACTAACAGTAATCACCTATTTGAGCAGTCTATGAAACTCTTTTACGGGATAGGATTGTCAGCTCTACGCCGAACGCTCTACAGTCATATTAAACAGGGACTTACGACTTAAAGTGGATTCCGAACTACTTCGAACATTCATGTCACCATCGGGACTCGAAACTGAAACCTGTGGCACCAGAGCACTTGTGATCCGTCCATCAGGCTACAAAATTACAAACACAATGCTAAAGAACCTATCTATTAACTTCATCTGGCATCTCACCTATATATGGTTCTGGTTCTGTAAAAAAAAAAAATGCCAAAAATGGTTCTGCTTATGGAAAATTAAAATCCGACGAAATGCTCTTGTCTAATTTTCAAGAAACAAAGCAATCCTCTACCCACAATAACTCAAAAGTTTTGATGAACTAATCCAATTTGCTTATGAGTACAAATATTTCGGTATTACATTGGACGAAACATTTTTTTTAACATCGTTACACCATTCGAGAAGTAAATGTCAATCTAACCTCATTGGAAAAGAAAATAAAGCTAATGTCTATCTAACACCATTCGAAAAACAAATATTTGCAGTCTTATTCTTTCTTAACAAATTTTAGAAGCAACTTATCGGTCAGAAGTAAACTCCTTATTTACACCTCTATCATCTGACCCATTTTATTATACGCCTCTCCATATCTCCCACTACAGCCATGGTTGGATTGAAGAAGCTTAGAAGTTCTTTAAATCATAAACGCGCCATTTCATGTTCGACATAAATTCTTATGAAAGAAATCCAATTACTACCATCCCTTACCTATGCAAATAATATCTTTGCCAAATTCTTTTCAAAAATTCTGAACATGAATAATTCCCTTCTTCTTAAACTTCCAAATTACGATACACACTTTAAAAAATCACAAAGGAGGCCTATAGCCATTAAAGAACATGATTTCTTTAGCTTCTTAATAGTTAAATACCTCTGCAAAAAGCACTCAAACATGCCGGCTACCCCCCGCCCCTTTATAGCCTATTGTCAACCAAATTGTGATCTTTCCTAGTCTCCCCTATATTTTTGACTAATTCCCCAATTTTTGTCCTTTCTTCCTCTCACTAGATCATAACTCTCACTCATTTTTCCTACAGGTCGTTTCTGATGAGCATCCTGGATTCCACGTTTTCTTTCTTATTATCGCCATGTTTTGTTCAGTATGGTATAAAGGTTACTAAATTCATTTTATATATCTTATTTTTCCGTTATCATTCACACATTTTCCTTGTTGTTTTTATTTTTAAATAGCTGAGCAAAGTGCTATTCCTCCAAATTATTGCTTTCTTTTATTTTAAATACTGTTTTTTTTTTTAATTAGAAGGTTTAAGTTAATTAAGTAACTGGGTGTAAGGGGATTCTTTTGCTTTGACACTCCGTAAATTATACAATGTTTAATTCTACCTGAACTTCTTGGAAGAATTTTTGTTGGCAGCTATTCTTTTTGAGGATAGATGTCATTATGAAAGAGAATATAATTATGAGTGTACCTGGTGTGATTGTTGCTTTATTAAAATTAGCTTTCATTACTGCACGTTCTGGAATTTTGAAGCATTGCTCATTATAATTTGACTTTTCAATCATTGCTCATTTTAATATGAATTACTTTGTTTTAATTCAGATTTTACGAGATGTGTCTGGACATGATTTAAGGCATAAGGCACCCAGGTGTTACATCACGCATTTGAAATGCCAAAGTAAAACGAGGTTTGTTGAAGGATGTATGTTTGTTGAGTGCTAAGAAGTTAGCATCGCTTTCTTGTGAAAAATATGCTTCACTAGTATGAAAAACAACAACAACAACAAAAAACAACGGGTATATGTGGAGATGAAAGGCGAAAGTGGTTGATAAATTCCATGAACTCGGGGTAAACTTGTTCGCTCGTAAACTTATGCATACTGGATATGCAGGCATTTGAGTGTGGATTTTGCGGATGCTCTTGACTGTGTGATGAATATTGTTACTGACTGGAAGAGTTTTTGTACAAAGATTTTAATGGTTGTTATAATCAAAGAAAGTACAACATTTCATATATATATGAGAGCAAGTTTGGGAAGAGAAAATATAATCGGTGTTTAAGGATATTGGATGCTTGAAGGGATCAAAAGATGATGATCACACTAAAGAAATCACGGATGGGAAATAATTATTTCTGTTTTCTGAGATTCATTGCTGGGGAACAAAGGATAAATCCTTCATCAGACAATCAATCATTCTAAAAATTTTTAAGGATCCGAAAACTGGAGTATACGCCCATCTAAGATACTTGGTCTCACATAAAGTATGATTTTCGTCTAAAAGGACAAAAAAATTTACCAAACGGAGATTATGTCACATACACTAAAGGGTATCTGGAAAGGCGCTTTTGTACGATATCCATGATATTTACAGTCCTAAAGACCAATCTAAACTTGGAAAATGACTTCGAATTCCGATGCTGTTTCGGCGAGAGCTGAATTAGCGCTCAGCATGAGAGATCATTTCTTATTTCTCCATCTCAGCATTTTTTTTTTTGTTGTTAATAATAGAAGAATAAGCTTATCAAGCCAAAAATTAACTGATGCAACTAAGTCAATAAAATCATCTGGGAATCATTTTCCTTCATTAATTGATATTGGGCAGTTTCAGAACTTCGGCACATCAAGTTAAATGCACAATCAAAATGTTTCCGCGTGTCTTTTTAGATTATAATTTCAATAAATACAATTTGAAATCAAAGATGGAAAAATAATATTTTTTAATGAAAAAAATGTCTTTTCTATTATTAAGCTCAATTCTGTCTAACAATTTGTAGTTGATATCGCTGTCTTAATTTTTTATTCCCAAGTTGCCGTCTGATGGCTAAATGGTGCTCTGGCCTTTGATACTACAGGCTTCAGGTTTGAATCCTGACCTGAAGAATCCTGGTTTCTTAGTGGTTCAGAACCCATGTTAAATAGGGGGCCCTGGTCTAATTAGCCCAAAGTGTACAAAAAATGACAGTAGAGCGACAACCAAACCAATTTATTCTCAAGTTTTTAGATTTATTAACATAGGTGGCGCTGTGCATTTCAAAAAATCATGGGTTCAAGAGTTATCAACATTAAATTGCATTAAGATCTGGATTGTTTATGTTTGATGGATTTGTTTATAATATGTACCGCTTGTATTTCTGTTCGGCGGTAATTGAACACAATTATATCGCTTAATCAAATGTAATAAACTCTTATCTATGGCTCAATATATACGTTTTCTATATTAAAATATGTTTGAAGTGATGTCTTTGAAATCCGACTTTGCGAAGTATTTCATAAACTGTTGTTTTTGGATAATTTGGTTGCAACTGTATCCAAATGTAGAAGGTAAATGAATTGAATTATTCTTGGAATGCATGTCGTATACATATAAAACTAGATGTGCTATATAAGTAGATGTAAATCATCTTCAAAATTATTATTTTTTTTTTTTTTGAAATTTTATATTAACCTTCGTGTAAGATATTTATTTTTATGTATTATTGTAGCTAGATAACCAATGAAATGTGATGATATTTTGAGAATTGGAGAAAATATTGTAAAGTGTCATGGAAATAATCTTCTCTTGTACGAACTTCGATAAATTTGTTTTTATTTTGATTATAAACACTTTTTTGTTTTAAGAAATTTAAAACTAATAATTTTCTAATACTACGAATTTTTTTACTAATGATAAAACTAATGATTTTTCTAAAATAAAATTCTAATTTTAAAAGTAATTTTAGAATTATTTATCTAATTGTACATATTTTTTTTTTTTTGGAGAGATATTTTGATATCATTAGGATATTTAGAGGCAATTTAAAACTTTATTTTTTACATATTTTCAACTTACTGAAGATGATATTTTAAAATATTAAATTAAATTTTTGTGTCATATAATTTCCCCCATATTTTATGTTCTTTCAACATAATTATTCATTCACCCATGAGGTTAAAAAATATTTTTTAATGTTACTAAAAATTAATGTAATCTATACATTTTTTTAAAAATATTTGAAATAATATAAATCTGTTTTTGGAATTGCTAATAAAATTAAGATTTTGATGAACTATATGATGCGTTAATATTCTTAATATTAATAATATATGTAATGATAAAGTTTCTGTTCTTTTTATACTATACTTAAATACAACTGTACAAGTGCATCAAAATAAAAATAAAATTGATTTTAAAATTACGATGAAAATACAATTCTTCAATAAAATTACTTACTTTTTTTTTTTTTCAATATAATAATTTATAAAAGTATTTTTTTTAATACTGCCAAAAATTATGTTTTGGATAATTTTCAGATTTTATAATTTAAAAAAATTTTAATTCAAAAAGAATGCTAAAAACTACTACATTTTAACTAATAAACAAAAAGATTAAATGAGTATTGTATTTTATGAATGTAATTAATTTATTGATTAAAAAATTATAAACTGTTTCAAAGTCATATGGAACACATTTTTTATTTTAAATTATTAATATGATATCTACATAACAGTACGTAAGTAATTTGTTGTCAGCAATTGAATATGCATCTATGAAATATAAATGTATTTTATTTTACAGACTTTAAAAAATATATCTGACACTAATTCAATTGAGTGTTTAAGTGATTGGAAACAGTTTCTACCAGATTTCTTTATTAATATAAATAAACATTTTAATTTAACATACATTTGTTACCACATTTATTATTATTATTTTTTTGTAAATTTACACTAGAGTTTTGAACTGAAACATGGTTATGTGCTTTTCATTCATTAGTTTTTGACTTTATTACAAAAAATATAATTGTATATTACCATGTCAATTTTTTTTGTCACAGGCCATTTAACAAATTGTTTTTTGTTTGTTACAATTTAAAAAAGATTTATTAGAATATTCTTTCTAAAAACATACAAATATACTTTACTTTGTCAAGAAGTAACTTTCTTGTTACAAAGGATCTATTTAACAAGTTCTAACTTAATATTACATTTACTGTTTTATGTCATGGATTACTTGTGCTTTTACTTTATGTTTTTATACATTCTTGAAACATATTAGACTATACAAATGATTTTGGTTTAGCTTGATATTGGAAACAATATGATTACATAGTGCAAAATTAAAAACTAACAAATTTATATTAAACTAAACAAACTGAACTAACAAATTTATTTACAAATGAACATTATTGAACTAAACAAATTTATAAATAAATAATCGTAAAAAACAAAACTGTTTTATAATCTTTAATTTAAAAGGCAGTTTATTATAATTAGAATTTTTCTCTTAAAGTTCTTATCTAAATAACCTCAAATCAATTTAAAAATTTAAATGCATAAGGATATTGTTTTGTGTTTGGATGTACTTTTAGTTTTTCTTCCTCTTGGAGTGTAAGAAATCTCTTAGAAAAGAAACTGTTGTTATCTGAAGACTTTATATACACATGTGTGAATATTAGATGAAATTTTAGAATGTGAATAAATTCTATGCAAAAGATTTATTTGCAATGAATTTCATCAAAAATAAATTTGTGTAACAAATGTGTCACAAATGCCAATTTTGAAATACAAGTTTCAATTGCAATCTGAAAAGTAAACAACATCAAAACTGTGTAGAATTTCAATTTACTGATATTCATTGTTTAGAATTTTTATTTTTAAATAGTACCACTGTTCATTTTCAATAAATAATTTTAATTGCCATGCATTCCTTCCAAAAATTTTTCAGAATTCTGGTTTTGATCACCCAATCAATTATTTCTTAACATGTGTATAAAAGATTGGAGTGTTTAAAAATTGTTGTTCATTATTTTTGTTTTTAAAAGGAAAGAACTGGTATGCTTAGTTTTGAAGTTCATTCCAGTGTACATAAGAATACATAATGTAGTAAATATTAAAATTTACACTAAAGCATAAGTTTATAGATTTTTATATATAAAGAACATTTAACAAATTTTTTATATTTATCTGTTGAAACCTTTGAATTCACATAAAGGAAAGATTAAAAACAAATAATATTGAAATTTTTATTAATCAGAGGTGATTATATATATCTATTAAAAATATTTTTGTGCGTTCCAACAATTTACTGTGAGAATGTTTTTCTTTGTAGGCAATATTTACATTTAAGTTAATTGTATTTACATATCTGTCTTAAATTGATATCTAATTGATTTTGATATGTATAAAAATAATTATGCATATCAGTGTTTCCTCATTGATAATACATATATATTTTAATATTCAGATTAAATTTTCTAAATATAACTAACAGGGTGTCAATTGGGACAATAGGTAAGAACAGTATTTTTAAGTTTAAGGCTGATAGACAAATTATAGAATTAGTGTGACAGAATGTCTCAATGTAATTTAAGTGAATTAAATTTCTCTTTAAATTGTTCATATATCTTTTAATTTAAATATTGCCTTATTCTTTATGATAATTTTGGGACTACTTCTTCACTCTTTCTGATTAATTTTGTAATTAGCGATTTTCTTTGCTTATGGTATTTTTGTGTTCTTCTGACACTGTAATTCTTCCAAAGAAGTTCTTAGGTCTAAGTCAATCATTGTAGTAATAGAGATTAAAATGCAGTTTGAATGTTCTTCAAAAATAGGTTGCTATTTATTATTATTAATTTCCATCATTCAAAAAGTTATTAATAAAAATGGCAATTTGTGACATACTTTTAAATTATAAGTAATATTAATCATTTAGGAATAATAAAAATACAAATAAATAAATTTTTTGTTTCTGAAAGGCACATTTTTTAATGCCTCTTTTAATGACATATATACTCTTAGGTATATTTTTGATATGCCACTTTATATGGTTTTGCATAATAAATGTTGATATCTAAAAACACTTAGGTATTATATCATATTTAAAACCTCCATTTAATGCTATTTAAAAATGTAAATATCAGTGATTACATACAAAATCAATTATGTATGGAATACAAGGAATCTCATTACAAAAGGAAATAATTAGTTTCTAATGCTTAAAGAAGAACACAATAAAAGCAAAGTAATGCTATTTAAATTTGAACATTCTAACATCAAAAATTATTCTTCTTTTGGCTGGATAACTCAAGAAATTTTATTTAATGTATTATGCAGCTAGCTTTCCTAATATATATTTTGATAATTTTATACAAATGGTAGTGAATGTGTTTTTGCTTAGGCTGCTGAGATCGAATTTGGCTGTGCTGTTCTAATTTGTCTTGCACCTTCTGTCGTCGTTACTGTAAAAATTATAGGGTAGGTAATTCGGGAGGGAAGGGGGGGTCTTTTTAAGATTTCGCTTGAAAATGAACATAATCCAACTGAGGTTTAATGAGGAATAAACATCTCAATGCTAGAAAAATGTTTTGTTCAGTGTTTTATGATTTATTACAAATCAGAAGATGAATGTTTGATAATAAAGCATTAACTTGGGTCGCGAACTCGGTTATTTTTATTTATTTTTTTGACTGTGTTGGCTATCTGGACGGCTCAAGGTATTGGAAACTCGGATACTATATTTCAAGAGTTTTTGTAACCTTAATAATGAAAATAATGTATATTGATTTGGCTTCCTTAGTTAGAAATCCTACAACGTCGACATTTCTATGTGCACATAGAAGAAACGGATTCTTTTCTCGTCTGTCTTATTTTGAAGCTACTCAAGCTTCAGATTCTTTGCATTTTAATTTTTTGGGCTGAATGCATGCACGTGCGTGCAATTTAATCTGAAGATAGAATCATTTTTTGGACAAGCCAACAGGCGAGCTCAGACAGATTGCGTTTGCTGCTTTCATTTCGCTGTTTGCCTTTGCCATTTTCTAAGTTTTGGGTAAATTTCAGAAAATGACAAAGTTCCGCTTAAGCAGAACTGTCTGGAAAAGATTTTTTCTTCTTCTTTTCCCCCTACTGCATTTAAGTTCAAGACTAATCTTGGCTTGAGTGGGAAATATCCGTTCAGGGAAGATAGTGTCATAGTGAAGATTCTGAATCAGATGGAAATTGCTTCTCTCCGATTGGCTGCCGAGAGTGTTGAAAAAATCTTTTCATAAAATTAAATCAACTACAAAAAGTAAAAGCTAAAATGTTGCAACTACTAATGCAATCCAATTTTTAAATTCCATGATAGAAATATAGAAAGATAAATTTTAACTGGTCTGGCTTTGTTAGCTTATTTCGTGCATTTTAGTTATGACGCTAGTTATAATACTGTGATTTCTTGAAATCCTTTATGTTTCCTTGTTAAGAGGAATGTTTTGGGTGTGTCGGTCGAGGACTCTTATATTTGCCATGTCCTCATCAGAAGATGGATTAAAACCGAATCAAAATTGAAGTTATCGTTCAGATGTTATATATGTATTTATTATTATTATTATTTTGCCCTTTTTACAATAAAGACGACTTGAATGCGTTTAAATTGTTTTTAAATGGAAAATTTCAGATAAAACAGAGAAACAAAATTCTTTCTCACTACCGAGTTATTGGTTATCTAGAGATGCCAATGTTAAATAAAATCTTTTGGTAGTTTTTGATTTTTGCTAGGAATAGGTGGCCATTTAAAGTCTTCCGATTTAAATGACTACCTTTTTATCACAAATCATCCTTTTTATCAAATACGTACATTCACAATTGTAGTCGCAATCTATAATATTCTCAATAATGTAACAGTTTTTAAAAGTTTTCATTAAAATATAGCTAATTTAAAAATAACTTCAGATACAATACGTAGTCTGAAGTTTCAATGACAAATTAGATCAAAAGCTGGTAAAAAATTATTAAATGCATAATGCTGCGCGATATTTTAATATGAAGGTATAAGTAATTGTACTACAAGTAAGGTGTACTACATTGTAAGTACAAACAACTTCATGAAAACTTATTACTGAAAGTTCGTGTATACTGATAATAAATTTTTCTGTTGAACTCTATCCTCCTTCAAATGAAGACCCTCGCAGAGCCACAGTTATTTTCAATAACAAAGGGAAAATGTACTAGCGATGCTGATTTATTTATACTTATTAATGAATAAGATTGAATATTACACTCATGTCCATAAATTAAGGATAATGAAGTTCAGGCAAAGAAAGAGACAGAAGCAAAACAAATTTGACTTATTTGTAAAGTCTATTTATTAAACAAAAGGTAAAGAGCAAAAAAGATGCTATATGTTTGACATAATTAATAAAAATTGCGATGTTTACTCCTGGAGCAAATTTCAAAAAGAATCTATTTACAAAAAACAGTATAACATGGTTAGTATGATGGTTAATATGGAGTATGTCTCCCGGACGATGCAATACAGGCCTTACAACGCCTAGGCATGCTGAATATCAAATTATCAATCTGATCTTGGGGAATATTACACCACTCATCAGCAATGCCCTCCGAAGTTCCGGTTGACAGGTGGGAGGGGTTGACGGGCTGCAATTCGTCGGCCAAGCATATCCCCCACATGCTCTATTGGATTCAAGTCCGGTGAGTATGCTGGCCAATCCATCCTCCAATTGAAGGCATTCGTCTACAATGTTTGCACGGTGAGGACGGGCGTTGTCATCCATAAACAGAAATTTAGCACCCATGCCGCCCCGAAACAAACGTACATGTTGTTCCAGAATAACATCCCGATAGATGTGGTCTGTCATCGTTACACTCTGAACATGCAGGTCAGTTCTGGAAGCAAGAATAATTTCTCCCCAAACGAGCCATCCTGCACCACCGTAACGGTGTCGTTCAATTGTGTTCTCTTGGTGGTAACGGGTACCTGGCGCTCTCCATATGAAAGTCCGGCGAGAATCAGACTGCAAACTAAACATGGACTCGTCGGAAAATATCACACAAGACCACTGTTGCGGTGTCCACAATGCATGCTCTCTACTCCAGGTTAATCGCAGGCGACAGTGAGTTGCGGTAAGTGGAACACATCTGACAGGCCTACGAGCATATAGACCAATGTGCCCTAAGCGTCTGTACACGGTCTGCCTAGAAACTGTCGTACCGGTAGCTGAAGAGAGCTGACGAGACAGGTCTGATGCTGTACTCCGTCTGTTTCTTTTGGCAGTAACTGCTAAATACCGGTCCTCATTCGGCGTTTTAACTCGGGGGCGACCTGTGCTGTAACATCTACTCACATTACCATCATCTTGGAATCGTTGCTAAAGCCTGGAGATGACACTCTGGGCGATTCCAAGTTCCTCGGATACTTCCAGCTGGGTACGTCCACATTCCAGTCGTCCGATAATTCTACCACGTAAAAATCATCCAAATGCTTCCTTTGTGCCATAACTATGCGGTTATTGCACTGAAAGGCTTTTAAATCGCTTGTGAACAATTTTACTTCTTTGCCACCATTCCTTATATACCCCTCTCTTACACTCTCGTCATTGTGACGTACTATACGCGCCATCTGGTGGTTTCCTGTAATTTGCATATTCTTCTTCAAGATGTGTGTGACAATTCTACAGGTGAAATTTTTATTTTAGAGTTCAATTTCTATGTGATTCTGAATTATCCTTAATTTATGGACATGAGTGTACTTTAATTAAAAAAAAATCTATAAAATTCTTTGTTTAATTCAAGAAAACTAGTCGCATTGTATTATTATTATTTTGAAATCAATGGAAATTTCTTAATTGTGTCAAGTTGTAGATATAATAGACAAATACGGACTTTTAAAAATCTGTGGAATTATTAGTCTGTTTATTAGCCAATCTCAATGTTTTGCCGTAGTCCGTAGTTAATCAAAAAATTTTTCTATTCTATTTTCTACTCTAGAAATTACGGAAAATCCATAGCTTTAAATTATCGGGGGAAAAAAGATGTTTTTTTCTTCTTTTTTTTCCATGTGCACGACGTTTGAAGCGCGCCTTTTTGAAAACGATGTTTTTGAGATGAGATAGTATTCCAATCAGCGATGAACGATGCCGTGATTAATATTGTTCATTTTAACTAGTCCTTCTCCTTTGCTATTGACACCGAGAGTTAAAAAATTCTTTTTAAAATGAATTCTGAATCGTGTAGCTAATGTCAATGTCCATATTTGCATATTATATTTATAATAACGATAGTAATTAAAGTGAACTGGACCACAAGTCAGGGCGCTTCATTATTTTCTGGAGATGTTGCCACAAGAGAGCACTCGAGAATAGAACAAAGCCGCTCCTGTTACTTAAGAGTATGTTATTTATTTCTGCGACACAGGCGTTTTCACAATTTGAAAACCACTCACGCTTGGACAGCTGTGATTTGGGCATTTTGTCTTTATTACCATTTTTTAAGAAGTCCTTTTTTTCCCCCTTGTTGCTTTCGACTTCCGTCCACTTTGATTGAGGAGGTCATTCGTCACAAGTATGGCAGATATGCAGCAAATTCAACATTATCCGATAGAGTATGCTGTTGGTTATTCCTAGATATCGATCTCAAAAGAGATTTTTCAGTAGTTTTTGATATTTGATAGCATTGAGTGGTAAACACACACAGCGCTAGTTATAAAAGAACGTTTATTTTACAAGAATATTATTATTATTATTTTTTATTTTATTTCGCATTTTACAAAATTCTCTGCGATTCTGCTTCTGCTATCACCATTACATTTTGAAATGAACGTTATCATTTGATTTGCGAATGTTAGGTCAACACAGAATCTGGTGATTTACATTCTCCACCCTGTCTCCTAAAATCCAAAAAAAGGAACGGGTATGTCAGATCGACTTCACTTGAATATCTTTCTCAGTTTCAAAATCTAATGCACAGAAAACAAAACTGCCACTGATTTTTCGTAGTTCCTGCTGAAAATATTAAGAAATTAATTAATTAAAAAAAAGCATTTAATTATTTCTTTTCCAGCTTTATAAAATTTAATGAACTTCCATCAATTTCAAGAAAAATAGCGCTAGCTTTCGTTAAAAATGTAAGTAACATTCAATCTTATTCAATAACGTGCACGAATCAATAGATTGTCGTTACTATATTTACCTTTTGTTATTAAAAAATTTTATTGTGTGATGTCTTTACTTAGAAGAGAATAGTTTAATGGAACAGATTAGTATTGGTATGTAAAACCTCTTTGTAATAAGTTTTCATAAAGGCTTTTGCATTTACAATGATTATATATATATATTTCAAAATACTGTGCAACATTATGCATTTAAAAAATCTTTTTTTTCCTATATTTAATCTAATCTGTAAAGGATAACTTCACCTTACGTATTTGTATCTTTAAACAAAGTGAATCATGAATTTTGAATAAGGGTTCATCTCAAATGAACATTTGGAGGAGAAATAAAAAACTGAAATTCTTTCAAACCATTTGAAGAGCGCATTTTTATTTTATTTGAAACAGCTAATTATTGCTTTACATCATAACACACGGAAGTGGTTTCCTTGAATGAAAGTGTGTCTGGCAAAACAGCTGTTACAGTTTTTCGAGATGGGCGCCTTTTGGAAATTCATCTAAGGGCTTAGGTGGTTTTAATAATAAAAGGATAATATAAAGAGATCAGCTTTTTTTCTTACAATTTTTCTTCGACGTTTTTGCGATTCTATTGCTTCTGTCGGCTTTCACTAAAAAATGCTTCCGTAAAAGTTTTTGACACTGAAGTATATGTTGTTTCAGTTTTTGTAGATCGCTGCATTTTAAGGTACTAATTGATATTTTTGAGCAATAGGTCAAAAATTCTCTAACAGTTGTAGTGAAACATTTTGTAGTACATTTCGTTGCCTATGAAGGGATTGTGTAAGATTTCTCCTGTCTTATCACAGTAAAAGATGAACTATGTATACCTTGGATGGAAATGTTATCCTTTTTATTATCTTTTTACCGTAACATCCAACAACTGTTTCTTACTGAAGTTACTTTTCACCACGCTTTGAAGTGTATGGAATCAAAATGTATTTCACATTAAAATTTAGGGTCATTTTACTATTAAGTATGAAATCTGTGTATTGTGGATGAATGAAAAATGATTTTCATTTGATTTTGTGCGTTATTGTTTCAAAGATTCTGTCACAGAGTGGCTTCTTTGAGGAAAAAAATTAATAGTTTAAAAAACACGCTTTTAGAGTTAATCAAACTAAAAAGTAAAAAATAAATTAATAGTTTAAAAAACTAAAAACACGCTTTTAGAGTTAATCAAACTAAAAAGTAAAAAATAATTGTTAACATAAGAATAAAATGACTGACGAGAAAATGAATGTCACTGTTCTAAAAGCGTGGGGTGCTCGATATCAATCGTTATAATTTTTCACTAGTTTCATTCCAAAATTCAGAGTTAGTTTAAAATGTCATACAAAAAGCACCCCACGCTTTTAGAACAGTGACATTCATGCATGCATGCATACATACATGCATACCTGCATACGAAACTTTATTTTAAGGAAGATAGATTCAAAGTTCCCGAATGTGTTTTTAAAAGATTCTTTACTTTATAATATAAAGTTAAAGCTCTACGAATATAAAACTCTGATGATATGAATTTTGTTATGTTGCTGGTCATTTGAATTAGAAGGTAGTGGTGTGTATTTGCCACTTGAGCTCTCTGAGACTATTGAAAATGAAACTATTGAAGACACTACTGAAAACTCTCATTTAAAAATGACATCTATGAAGACGCTATCCACCAGGTCACTCTGACCCTTTCGTTGTAAAAAGAATGCACGTCAGCTTAACTATGTAATAATTTCAGTTTCATTATTTCCGCTATTGTGGCTTTTTTATATGGAGATAAATTTACAATAACAACTGAAAAGTATAAATGCTGAATGTAAGAACAACAGTGCAGTTTGAATAAAAACTATTCTGAACAATCATAACTTTTTTTTTTTTTAATTCTGAATTTTATCTTGGAGTGCACTTTTTTAAATTGGAACAAATGTTTTAAAATTTACATCCTAATCATCAGAAATAAATCTGTGCTATTGTGGATCACCTTTTGTTCCCGCATATAATTCATTGGCGAGGGGTTAAATAATCCGAATTTGTATGTCTTATGAGAGAAAATTGCCTCTAGACATTTAATGTGAAACGAATTATTTGAAAGCAATTAGTATGGGTCTGAAAGCAGTTAGTACAGGAAAAGAAAAAAAAAAAAATGAAGCCACTTAGCACCAAATAGTGTTAAGAGAATGAGATCGCTTCTTTTAGATCTTGCAGAATCTCTCTTAATCACAAAGAAAATGTTGAAACGCCCACGTTTACATCAGCGTACCCGTCATCAGTTAGTATAATCCATGTATTTAAAATGTGGGATGGAGTTTGTGTATTCTTTGTAGATTATTAGCAGATACGATCGTTTCGAAAGTTATCTGTATTCATTGAAAAGAGCTGTCAATATGAAAGTAAAAATTCCAAAATATGTTCTATGAATTTATAAAATATTGGTTTTATTGTAAGAAATCTAAAAAAAGTAATCAAAATGTTTTTGGAATTTTGGCTACATACTAAATAATTTTTTTTTTTTATTAAATTAGATAAAAATGAATTGAGTTTGTCTTTTTCTCAGAAATATAGTTTGTAGTGTCTTGGTATTATGTGTTTTAATGTTTAATGTAACATCTCTGTGATTTAGGACATACAGTTTGACATGCTTAGTTGTTGCTGTCGAAGTGCTTCGTATTGCGATGAAACTCAAAAAGTATTTATTTCATGTACCTCGTTTTGCTTAAGAATTAGTAAAATTAATTGAAGATTGATTTAGTCCTTATATTTACGGATGTTTAGGTTTCTGATGATAGTTGTGTAAATTTTCCCAATATGTAATGAGGGCAGATTGTTTGTAATATTTTTATAAGCATTAAAAAAAAATTATGTTTAAAATTTTATTTCTCTCTTCAAAGTACCTAAAGTTGTCCTCAACAGCGAGGTTTTGGAACGATAGCAGAAGCGAAAAAAAGTATTTCAAACTTTTTTTATTTAATTTACTGGATTTCTTGATATAACTGCCAGGCTAATGTTTCACCAGTAACCATTCTCTCTCTCTCTTTCATGTGTATATATGTATGTCATGTGTATAACGTGAAAATGTAATAACACAAAATCAAACAAAAAGAGAATAATTAAAGAACAAACTAAAGATTAAAAATTAAAAATTAAACTAAAGAGAACAATTAAATAACTAACACCAAAACATAGCTAGTTATCATAACAAAGCCATAAATATTGCGCGCACACACACACACACACACATACTTAAACACCTATGAAAATTTTGTAAAACGAATGTTATTTTATATATCGTCATACAAGTGATTCTAATAGTTTAGTTTTTGTCATGTGTCCTTTCATTTCCCATAATTTTTGCCATGCATATATACATCGATTGTCCGTATAGCCACAATTCCTCCAAAGAAACTGGTTCTTAATTAAATTGCTTTATAAATAAGATAGCGATTGGAAAAAAAAATAATGTTTATAAATGTGTAACCTTAATGAAATCTGCTTGATTTATTTATTTTTTTTCCTGTTCTGCAATAGTACAGTGTGAATTGTTATGTGTTGCAGGCCAAGCATGTCAGGTGGGCCACTTCAAATGCGAAAAAGCGCCCTCTGCATCCCGTTAGGATGGGTTTGTGACGGCGAGGTCGACTGCAATACTACCAAAGTCAATGACGCCTCAGACGAGGACCCTTCTCGCTGTAAGTGCACCTATTCGTTTTTTCTTTCTATTAGTCTCTTCTCACGTGGGAGGAGGTGATGTTATAGACTGTATGCGTTAATTAAAAAGAGAACACCATTTTGATGTATCAGCGGAAATAGATCACAATGCTAAGAAAACACCCAAGCCTTGGCATCTGGAGAAATATTTAGATTTAAGATGATTCTCTCCTGATTCGTTTGTAAGTTCATTTCAAAATCTCAATATGCTGATCATAAGGTCAGTCACATTCGATAAAGTAAGTCTACCGGGACTCTTGATTCTATCGTCTCTGGCAAACTTTGCATTTCAACACAGTCACCTTCCAAACACGTGTTTGATTCTTAGATTAGTAATAAAATAGAGAGCTCTTCCCTATTCGGAAGGAACAGAATGTTGAGAGCAATATCTCCTGCCTTTTTTGTTCTTCATCGACCCTTGACCCTTTTTTAGTGTTTCCTGAGAACGATAGTTACGTATTTTTTGTATTAATATACATATATTAGTTATTAAAATTATTCAATGATGCACAAATAAATTCTAGAAATTAATATGTGACAGTAATTGACATAGTATGCAGCATTTCTTAAAAAAAAAAGTGAAAGAGTCAGTCTTGATTCCACATACATTGACAACAAATTTGTACATAAGACTTGTAATTGAACCGGTTGTACTGCAGATTTTCATCATTATTCTAAAAAACATTTTCCAATTAGGATAACACTCGTCCCCATACCACTGCTGTCAAACGATGTGCTCTACAATGTATTGACATGCTGCCTTGCCAGATCTTTCTCCCATTGATCACGTATGGGACGTAATTGAACGATAAACCCAACGTCATCCATAACCATTAGGGACAGTTGCTGATTTCACTCATCAAATGCAACAAGCATGGAATTCCACAGCACAAGATGGATCTATGGCACCTGCACGACACAATTCACGCACGTTTGCATGCTTGCATTCAAAGTCATGGAGACTATAGCGGCTATTAATGTTTCACCATGTCACTTTTGAAATGGCTTTTTTTTTTTTTGCGCACACTTTGGCCTGTGACTTTGAAATTTCAATCAAATAAGATATGTTATGTAGACAAATGCTTTGCCTAAATGTCTTCTTGGAGTTGAGATTTCATTTTTCCACCACTGTATAAATTTTTTTGTGGTTAGAATTTCAAAATTTGTTATCATTTTAACACCCAACATTCTTGAAAATTTTGTGATTATTAAGTAAGCAGCTGCACTGAATTTGTGTTGGAGCAGTGGGTATGTAGTGCATAGTAGTGGTGAGCAGGCCTGAAAATGAAAACAACTGATGAATCTTTTAATAGTGTTTTTTATTTTATGTTTTCTTCGATATTGCTGGGCTTAGATATTCTTGTTGAACAAAAATTAGAAAATCTCATGGATCTAAGGTGTACATCTATACTTTTATACAGAAAATGACATTTGAACGAATTTGATGAGAACGAGTTGTAGAAGTAATGTCTACCTGTAAGCCAATTGCTGATCATAACGCGCCTAGAGGAGAATCTTGGAAGTTAACGATTTTATTTCGAAAATATGATTTATAGTGAAAAGACATTCCGTTGCAAAATCATTATTGCTATAATTCATTTACAATATTACTCTATATATCAATAATTTTTATTGAATTACGAGATTTCCAGTACTGACACTGGTATTACTTAAGGATAATTGCATTGAATTGTTGCTGAATTTTTACTTTATTTTTATTTTGTATTCTCATCCTTAAAAAAAAAAAAAAAAATCACACATATATGTACTGTTTTAATGTATCCATGCAAATCCCGAGTCAGTTGTTGTTGTTTTTGCAATTTACGATTCAGTTCATTTAGTTGTATGACAACATTAGAAGGAACGCTAAATTATACACCCATTTGGGGTATTTTGCTTTGTAAATTATGTATTATAAACAAATCATTTTCACCTTTTGCCTTTTACTCAACCATTTCATTTTAATAATAAGATAATCTTCATAGTAATAGGTCTGGCAAATATTCAAATTTGCTGTAACTAAGCGCACATGATTTAATAAAGTTAATATTGGTTGCTACAAATTCCTTAAGATGCAGGAATTTAATCGAATTTTCACGCATATTTGATTGGTGGGTAAACGGCCAAGTCAAAAGAATTAGAGGACCTAATTGGATCCGCGGGCTGATGGTTACTAATATGTACTTTGCACTTTACAGTTGATTCTTTTTATTACTATCTCTAAAATTTCCCGAAACTTCTAAGACCAAAGGACTCGATTACTTGCTGTACATTGACGTGCTATGAAATTCAGAATACAGAGACAGTATTTTGTACTTGAAAGATGGAGAAAGCATAGTAACTCAAAAAATGAATGGAAGGCATATGGTATGGAATCAAACGAAAAAGATTTTATCGAAAGCGTAGCATTGGTATAAATGCTAGTGTATCCAAGAGAGGTGAATAACAAAACAGATGTCTCTTCGTAAAGAATATGACCTCCTTAAACTGCACTTGCCGCTTGCCAGCGTTTTAACATGCTCAACACCAGATTATGCAACAATTCTTCAGGAAAGAGTGTATTTACCACAACATAACAGAGAATGTTTGAGATTTTTAAAGAAAAGAAAAAAATTTTTTTTTTTTTAGTTGAATTAGAAACATTTAAACTGTATTCATTATTTTATATATAAGTTTGAGTTTTTTTTTTTCAAATCCGAACTCTGATGTATTTTGTCTTTCTCTCTTTACACACACACCTTATATATATATATATTATATATAATATAGTTTTGTAATCATCTTTCCTAAGACCTAAATATTTTTGCATGAATTAATTGAATTGAACCTAGGTATAGTGCTCGACCACCGATTGTGTGGATAATTGGCAAGGGGGTAAAGGACAAGTTATACAGGTTCAAATAGAACGACTTCATAGGGGAAAAATTATTAACGCGGGTAATATTTTTTATCTGCCTTTGGGAATTCCACACTATTAAACTAATCACATTAAATATGATAAACAACTATTCAAAATTGGTTTACGGCACGTATGTCTGACTATAACACCCTTGGAAAGTAATCGATTCGTCCGTTTCGACATTTGAAATGGATATTTATCTTTCCACACGATGGATAGTCGAACTATCTACAAATATATATTTTTATTTTAATTGTTAACCTAAATTCTTATATATTTTGAAAAAATTTTTCTGTCAACAACATTAAAAAATTACAAATACAAAAAAGTATTCTATATTTGATTCTATATTCTATAAAATTGATCTATATTTTAAATAATGCTGCAACAACATGCTGCATTTTTTTTTAATTCTTAAAAAAAAAAAAAAAAATAAACATTAATATGATTTTGAGATTTTTTTTTTTACTATTTCAATTTTTGGCCATTTTGCTTCCGATTTTAGCCTATAATTTTTTAAAAATTAAATAATATTTTTATGTGAAATTCATAAATTTATCAACCAAAAAAAATGTGTATAAAAATATTTTTATAATTAAAAAAAAAAAAAAAAATCATTTTCAGAGATATTCGTATACCTCAATTATTTACTGAGCATTTTCTTTGTATGTTTCTTGACAAGTGATTCTTTTCTCACTTAACTTTTGGACTTCAGTGTAGATGAAGCTTAATACAAATGTCAATTGACGCCAACTCGAATTGAAAGAGGAGTAATTGAATCAAGCCCAAAAAAAAAACACATCTCCGGGTTATTTGATGAATTGTTCTTTAGGGAAGATTGCCTTTGACCGCTGTTAGAATATAATGAAAGGCGTCGGTCGGAAATTTAAATAATTTTTTTAAGTATTAGGTACTCTCTCAAAACACAGTCATTTCTTTAGAAATAAATTGCATTTAGTACCCAATTGAAGTGTTTGAAGTTGATTGCACTTTAATTTGAAAGCTTTGCAGCTAAATGAAAATTATGGAATACAATGGATGAAATAAAGTAAAATAATAGATTTCCATATAACACCTCACATTAAAAATTATTTTTTTTTAAAATATTGTTTAGTGAAAATTAAATAATTTTAAAATTATTAACTAAAAATAATTAATTATTGCAATTTTTTACTGTATATATTTTTTAATAAACTGTCATAAAGAAGAACCGCTACCGCTGGCAACATTTCGATCTCTTTTTTTGCTGGAATTTATTTTTTATTTCTAATACAAATTATATCTGTTTCAGAATCAGACTAACTAATATATTTTTATTAACATAAAGCTTCGGTCTTACACAAGATCAAATCGAGTTTAGGGGAAAAAAAATTTCAAAATGTAAATATTTTTCAGTATTCTGTGTATCTGTTAGTTTATTTATATAACAATCTTTTTCCATTTATTTTCATTAATTACAGGAAAATAATTTTTTTCCCTCTAAAAGAGTTAAAAAAATGGTTTACACTTTCGTTAAATGCAAGAAATACATACCATTCGATGGATGTCTTACTTTAAATGCCTCGAGTTTTTAAATTCGAATTATTAATTCGATTCTAACTCCTCAAGTTAAATTATTTATAATATTGGCAGTCTTGTGTCGAACAATATCTATTCCACTAAAAAATATTTGTTTGATTTTATGATCAATTTTTGCATTCTTTTAACTTCATGAACTCTTCACCATCTCAAAATCTTGTCTCTGTCAAGCTTCAAATTCCAATTAAGACAGAAAATTAAAGATCTTTGTCCGATGCTTCATTAACCATCAAATCTTTGTCGTGAATTGAGTGAGTGATTGAACAAGTGATTGCATCACAGGATGGATGGTGCCAGATAGAAACATTTGGATATGCCTTTACGATGCAGATATTATTTTCTTGCTTCGTGGATCACATTCCAAATAAAGAAAGATGCGTGTGGGAGCTATGGATGAACGGCTAATAGTCGTTGGAACATACTTTCTCACGAAAGTGCGATAAGTTGCCCATTTCCTGTTTGGGTGTCTGTTTCATTGAATTGAGGCAATTATTTGCAGAACTATCGAATGTCGCCTTTTTATCGTCTGACGAACGTCAGGAGACAAAGGAAATAACACTTTATTTTTATTCTAATGTTGCTTAATTTCTCAACGCGCTAATTCAAAATTATAAGACTGGGTTTGAAAGCCAGTCTCTATTAACTAACAAAATTATAGAGTTATTCTTATTTTCCACTTACGTTAGCATTCGAAGCAAAAATGTGAATTTGATTAAAACAGAATAATCAAATAAGCGATGCAACAAAGCGCAGAACTACAAGTGACTATATTTTCGTCAATCATGAAAATTGATTCTTATGATAAACAAGTATAATTAAAAAAATTTTTTTTTAAAATTAATTCCTACTTTTTTTTTTTTTTTTCACTATATTGCCGAAAGACCTTTATAAATAATTTTCATTCATTTTTTTTAAGTTAGAAAAAAATTCTCTCTCTCTCTCACACACACACATTTTCCATCTCTCTCACTAATTTATTCACATATTTCATTTTCCATTTTGTTCTCCTTGACTCAGACTAGAACCCAGAATTGAAAAGGAATTTTTCCCAGCGATCTACACGCTTCGCCACTGACAGTATTTATTCCTAAATTTATATCCTGCTAAATATCTGGTATTTCTTTCTCCCATATAAAACTAAAATTAATTAATTTGATTTAATTAATGAATTAATATTTGAAATAGCTGTATTAACTTCAAGTGTCATCCACTACAAGTTAAAAAAATGTATTTGAACTTGAGTGGATGAATAAAAAAAGTACTTTATTAACGATTGAAAATTTGAATAAAATATATATAGGGAGAGTGTGATCTAATAGAAGGAATTAATAAAAAATTCCTTTTCCACATGGATTGATTTTAATTTCATATATTATTGCTGCATATTCTTGTATTTTATTAATTTTATCATTATAATTCGCTCAAAGGGTTTTGCCGATGTGTAAGCGATTTTAAAACAATTTCCAATAAGAAAAAGGATTGTAACATGGATGCAATAGAGGAAATGATAATAAAAAAAAAAAATAACAGTGTAACAGTGATGTAATAGCGGAAATGAAGAGCGTGGGAGCACGTCATTCAAGATAGTCTTAAGATTTAAATGCATAAACTGTTTTATCATAAATAAAATAAATAAATTTTAATGTATAGTTAAAGTGTTAGAATGCTAAATAGTTAATAGTAACAGAATTTTTGGAAGTAAAATCGTGAATATTTATTGTTGGGAAATCGAATAATTTGAGAGATAGCGTGCAGCGGAAAATATTTTTTCATATAAAATAGCTTTTATTTAAAATACAACAAGTTAATGAACTAAAAACAGATTTTTTTTTTTTTTTATCGTTTGGTGTAATGGAAACCAATTCTCTTAAAAAAAAAAAAAAAATTCATCTACAGTTTTGTATCACTAATTATGAAAGCACAGGATACCTAAAATAATGAAATTTAGTAATGTAATTGCTTTGTCAAACATATAAGCTATTTTCTTTTATAAATTTAATGCACATTTTAAAAAATTTCTAATTATAATCTTTTTTTTATACTAGAATTTAAATAGATTGGAATAGAAATTGTACGATACACTTTTGCATATTTCCAATTGTAAAAAGACTCTAACATTAATCTGAACATTTACTGTGGTGCTCATTAAAAATAAACTCTTTTTGTCGCTAATTCTTCTTTGATATGTTTCATAGTATATACTCACCAGAATTCAATTCTGTCGGAAATGTTTTTAAACCAAACATATGTAAGCAATTTTTAATAGATTTATCTTTGGAAATATTCCTAGTACATTAATTTCAAAACTCTGTATGTATTTCGAAGCACAGAAGAATCTTAAATTTATCTACAAAAAGCCAAAACTATTATACATTTTATTAATTATACACAAGCATTCCAAATACATTTTTTTACAAACTGTTTATAGATTTAAAAAAAAAAAAAAAAAAAACTCATAGCAGATTGCATTCATTGTTATCATTAACTAACTTTTTGTCAAAAATGGATTTGTACCACTTTCAAAGAAAATGATTCATACATTATGGTGTCATTTTCGGACAACTTTAAATCACTGTAATTGGCGAGTTTAAAAACAATCATTTGTTCATTATTATGAAGGTCTCCCTATGATTTCATCATTTGTGATATAAAATTGTAGATGAATTTTGTAAAGAAAATTATTTCATCTATTTCAATTGCATTGTTGTTAAATTAGTTTTCTTTTTTAAATTTTTTTTGTCATGTATAGAGTAGACATAATGGAAATAAGATGTAAACAAGATATGATATAAGTGCTTATAAGCTCAATTATGAAGAATATTCTGGGGCAAATAAACACTATTTCATGCACATATTATTCAACCATAGGCGATCGATTTATTTAGGGAAAAAAAAAAATATATTTAAGCTTTTGAAACCAGAGGCAAAATTGCCGCAGACGGATTTTGGATTGTAAAACAAGTATTTAAAAATAAATAAATAAATATAAAAAAAAAAAAAGTTTTACTTGATTCATTAACAATAAATAGACATTTTAACATCGACATGATTTTTAGCTATATTTCATTTTTACAACTTTGCCTGACATGCAATATTATATGGTTCTTTAAATTATCCACATTTCCAGAGTTCAGAAGCCGTATTAAATGACTCCACAACCAAACATCACGAGAAATAAGGCCAGGCGAACGGAACGGACTGACCATTTCCTAGGGAAATGCAAGACTTGCGGTCCTTTGTAAAATGCTTCCCTAAAACTTTTTACATTTGCAATCCAATAGGAGATGCACCATCTTGCATAAAGATGGTAAATTGTAATCACCCACGTTGTTGTAAACCAAGATTAGCCGCATTGTTCCATATCTGTTTAAAAATTCGAACCTGCTATGAATGATGAAGTATAAACCCACAGAAAACCTACTAATAGATAACTGAGAGCTTGCTTGCTTGCTCACCGAAAAATTTTCACCTTATTCTTTACCCTCTCAATCTTGTTAAAAAACTGCGGCGGAAAGTTTTCTTTTCCTAAGGGAATTGCAAATTCACTTGGATACCTATTCCTTCAAATGGACTTACTCATTTATGCAGTTTCTTTGATGAATATATATATGTCTTACTTAAAGCAATAGGCATTTTTTGTATTTGTTTCTAATTTATCAAAGCGTATCAAAAGATTGATGGTACACACACATGCTTAATTTGTTTCGTTATAGCAAAATAGAAAGTAAATGTAAATAAAAAGAAATTTAGAATGAAAAAATGCATTTAAAGCTTATATAATATAATATTTTAAAACGCAATGTTAAAGAATGAACACAATTACAAAAACTTATCATTTCAAATAAAAATGTTTTTAAAAAACTTCTTAAACCTGCTCACTTTAATGCTTACGAATTATTTATTTATGTAAAAATCATACAATAAAAAACCAATTAAAAGGCTAATCAGGAATATCAAAGCTGGATAATAATGCTTAAAGACTTAAGACTTCCTATTCTTAATTGCTTTACAGTCGATGTCTGAAAACTAGTTTAAGATCGTAATTTAATAATAAAAAAAATGAAGTTTTTATTTAAATAAAAATAATTTTTTCAAATTTTTGACTAGGCATCAAATAAAAATAAATATATCCACAAAAAAAAAAAAAAAAAAAAAAAAAAAACTGAATTTAATTTAGAAGTGTATTAATTTTTTTAGAAAATACTCTTGCTTTATATATAAGGAGAAGTATTTAACAAAATTCAATTGTATCTTAATGTGGGAATGTAAAACCAAAAGAATCGTGTGCTTTTTTTTTTTTTAATTCCTTCTATTGGCTCACACTCCCTATATATATCTTGTTCAAATTTTCAATCGTTCATAAAATGCTTTTTTTTTTATTCATCCACTCAAGTTCAAATACATTTTTTTTTTTTGAACTTGTAGCGGATGACAGTGGATATTAATACAATTTTTTCAAATATTAATTCAGTAATTAAATTTAATGAATTAATTTTTAGTTTTCTATGGGAGAAAGAAATTTCTCTTATATCAGATATTTAGCAGGATATAAATTTAGGAGTAAATACCGTCAGTGGCGAAGCATGTAGATCGCTGAAAAAAAAAATTCCTTTTCAATTCTGGGTTCTAGTCTGAGTCAAGGAGAACAAAATGGAAAATGAAATATGTGAATAAATTAGTGAGAGAGATGGAAAGTGTGTATGTGAGAGAGAGAGAGATAATTTTTTCTAACTTAAAAAAAAAATGAATGAAAATTATTTATAAAGGTCTTTCTGCAATACAGTGAAAAAAAGTAGGAATTGACTTTAAAAATTTTTTTTTTTATGATACTTGTTTATCATAAGAATAAAATTGACTTTAATTTTTTTTTTTTTTTTTTATATATTACTTGTT
This sequence comes from Caerostris extrusa, assembly GCA_021605095.1. Taxonomy (NCBI): domain Eukaryota; kingdom Metazoa; phylum Arthropoda; class Arachnida; order Araneae; family Araneidae; genus Caerostris; species Caerostris extrusa. The sequence continues at coordinate 151,008 of BPLR01014050.1, forward strand.
ATGATAATAAAATAAAACAGTATAATTCCCCCTTTTTTTTCCCGAAAAAGAAAGCTTAAAGAAATGACATTAGCATTATCACAAGATCGTCAACTTACATCGTCGATGACACTGAATAGAACGCTATTTTTCTGTATAAAAGTGGGAGTTGCTTTGAACCAATGTCACTATGATGTAAAAATCACTGGAATCCTTAACCAAACTGTTTCGCGACTAAATTGTTTATCCCGTAAAAGGTCACACACTCTTTTTTCTCTAAGAGGGAGTTTAGATACTGACTGAAATAAAATAGAAATAAAAATAAATCAATAAATATTTTTTTGGCGTATTGAATTATAATAAAATATATTATATTTTGTTAGAAATCAAATTTTATTATTAAAAACTTATATATGGAAAGGAAATTTGCATACAAATTCTGTTAAGATTTATCTTGAATGAGAATAGTGAATTGTGGTAAGATATTTGACACAACTCACATGTCATGTTATACATTTGAATCAGTCCCAATTTTTTTTTACAAGTGCTGAAAATATCAGTCCTTAAAGAATTGAAGATACTCAAATCTATATTGATCTCAGTTTGATTTCTGATATTAGAATACCTTAAAATCAACAGTCGTGTTGCAATACGAGATTATTCGCTCGGAAAATGTGCAGCCTAAAAATTACAAAAATCACTTGGATCGGAATTAAGTGTTTTTTCAATTGTTGAGAATTTATATAAACTTTAAAAATTAGCTTTTATATAAATTCTTTCCATATAATAATCTTTCGATTCACTATTTTTAATACTTCATTTCTGTAGCTGTTTGAGTGCCTTTGTTTTTAGACAGGGTTGAGATGAATTAAAAATTTAAGGAATCATCAAATGTTACCTTTCCAATGAACTCACAAAGAAAATATTAACAAATTTCCATGCATATAAAATGATTACAAGAAGCGATCGATTTTGTGTCACCACTTTGTGGTTTAAGCAAAAATTTTCGACTTATTTGGTTTTATTTAACGTCGTAATTATTACAAAATATTATTTCTATTATTAATTTACATGAAATATCTTTTTATTCAGAACTGGATGACTAGATTGACGGTTCATATTTGTACGTAAATTCCTTAGGGTTCTGTAAAAGTTTAATAATTGAAAACGAATAAAAATCGGCCATTTCGATTCTTGTATATCAAAACACAAGCTGTTGGTTTTATGAGTGAAAGATGGACTAGATAGTGCTCTTTATGGAAAAACATCGTTTAACCATTTGAGATTTTTTATTTATTTATTTTTCTTATCGGTAATTTTGGATAGGAAATCGTTTAGTATTTTGCATTCTTAATTTATATTATATATCATCCCTTACTCTGTAGTATGCTAACTGAAGCCATGCTACGCTAATATATGAATGTAATTAATTGTAATGGAATGAATTATATGTACTTATGTATTAACGCCACCGCAGCAGAAGTTGTGCTAATGCGCCAATAAAGAGCTGCCAATGCGCTAAAATAGAGACTGTTTTGAATCTATGTTAAACTCTATATCGGCCCATTTTCCACCGAAATCCGATTGACTACTTTGCTTTTAAATAAAGTATTTTGAATTTTGAAAGTGTTTTGATTTTAAATAAAGTGTTTTATATATTTTATGATTTGTCACAAAAATTTTAAGTGTAGATTGGCGCCACTTAAAAGCCGCCAAATCTGTAGTTGCGGTGGCGTTAATACGTAAGTACCTAATTATTACAGAGTTTTTGCATACCGTATTTTAAAAATACGGTATTATTAAATCATAAATTTTGAATAACTTGATGCAATTGATTCAATTAATCGAACATATTTATTAAAAAATATTTATTTAATTAGTTGGAATTAATTTGATAAGTATTTAATGCATTTCTAAATTTTCAATGCACTAGAAAGAAAGTAAATCGTATTGAGGGGGTTTCAGTAATTCCCTTTCACAATTTGCGTTTTCAGTTGTATGATGTGTCGCATATTTTTTGCAGGTCGCAAAGATCACCCGTGTCCAAAGAACTATTTTCGATGTAATGATGGCATAACGTGCAAGAAACTCTCCAAGCTTTGTGACGGAAATAATGATTGTCCTGATTTTTCAGACGAAGGATCTTTTTGTCGTAAGTCCCTTTCTTTAATTTTGTTTGTTGTCCCTCATCCTATCCCATTTTATTTATCATTAAAATGTTGGGTTGAAATCTGGAATCGTGTTTCCCGAAGAAGTCGCCAATATTGCAACCCGGAGTATATCGTCAATATCTTTAAGTTTATAGTAGTACAATTAGATTACAGTAATACAAAATGGTTGTGACAGTTACACATAAACTGTAATTGCGACAGTTTAATTGGCGATTTGGCAATCTGGCGATCAATTATTCATTTTGAATGTTTAATATAGTCTTGTCTTCCCTTTATCGGCTGTCGGTAAAATAAATTGAATATGAGGCTCATATCGGTGGGCCTCATATTCAATTTATGTGAACATAAATTGAATATGAGGCCGATGCACATAAAATAAATGAAAGGCGTTTAATCTGTCCTAAATAATATATATATATAAAAAAAAAAAAAAATCAATGTATATAAAGGACAAGAAAATATACGAGAAATTACAGATCCACAATAGAGGCATGTCTTTTTTTTGCTTGAAACACTAAACTATTTCTGAGCTCTGAAGAAAAAAAAAAAAAATTCTAGTGTAAAAACATTTTAAATGTTTTAATAAAGTTTATTGCACTCTTTTCGTATTTTTATTTCCATTAGTGTAGGGCCCAAATGTAAAAAATGATAATAATAATGCTTAAAATTCGATAATTATTGAGTAATGTCTTCTGTTTGGCGCGTTCTCCAGCGAAATATTCCGATCCATGGTGTGCTCACGCTCATTTTTTTTGCTCGCTACCCTACTAAAGAAAAATATCATCTTTTTTTGGCACTTTATTAATTAATAATTTAGGTAAAAATCTATAATCTTATACCCCTTGTACTAAATTGATCGCCAGGTTGCCAAATCGCCAAGTAAGCAAACTGCTTACCGCAGGTACAGTTTTCGTGTTAAATCTCCATTACACCAACTTTCTCTGCTAAATTGCTTTGTTACTCCAAATTTTGTCGTTTTAAAGCTACATTTTATTACTATGCGAAAATTTATTGTAATTTGCTAGTACGCCAAATTTTATTACTGTTATGCAAAAATTTATTGCCAAATCTCAATATAACTAGTACGCGCCAACATTTTTTTTGCTAAATTGTCAAAATTTATTGCTACTACACCAAAATTTTGTATGTTATTTACGATGCCGAAATCGAATGATAAAAACAATATTATTTTAAAAAAAGAAGGAATTGGAGAAATACCTACATTTCATTCATTCATTCATTACTAATGCATTTTTGATAGCCTAATTTGCCAGCTCTGTGGGGGAAACAAGATCATGGATAGACACTATATAGCAGCATGCCCTGACTTGTATGCGTCCGCATGCGAGTCTCGCTTTTATAGCCATACTTTTTCCACTATTATGGCAAAATTTTAATGTTTTCTTTTACGCCACATATTGCCGCTTTAACGTCACATATTGCCACTTTAACGCCAAACTGTATCATTATTTTGCCGAAATTTCATTCCTAAATGGCTTTAACTCACAAAAATGTATCATTTTAACAACGATAATAATCACTTTACGATTAAAATTACACCAAAATTATACGCTAATTCACCATTTTTTCCCCTATATTGTCAAAAATATTTCATGTTGTTTACGATGCCGAATTTGAATGATCAAACAATGTTTATAAAAGTAAAGAAGAAACCAGAAAATAACTTACATTTTATTCTGATATGTCCTTTGTTAGATGCGAAAATAATCTTTTTATTGCTAAATAAAAAGTTATATTTTTCTGCGCGAATTCAAATAACGGTTGCCACAAAACTGTAACTATGTCAACAGTATTAAAAAGAAACGTCACAAAACCACAGAAAAATATAATGCATTCGAGTGGCATTTTCACCGTTAAAGTTCTAAAAATAAAAAGTAACATTTTTTCGCGCGAATTCGAATAACGGTTGTCACAAAATCTTAATTATATCAACAGCATTAAAAGAAAATAATTGTTTGATAATCAAATATAAAATATTAATAAAGTAAAAATCGTTTTTTTGTTCGTTTCTTATTTTCATGAGTAGCAACGTCATAAAAATTTTTTATATTCTGTATCATTGGTCAGCATACGCCATAAGAGTAAACTCGGAATAATTAATGAAAAGAATATATATTTCTGTTCTTATTTACTATAAATAAAAATTCTGCAAATAATAATCAGAGTAGCAATAAAATAGTCATTATTATTGTTCGAAAAAAAAAAGTTACGAATTCCTCTAATTGCAGTATTGTAACCCTAAAAAGAAATTGTTGGAACATTGACGAAATATTCAAGATTGGCGACTTCCTCAGGGGTACAGTATTCTAGATTTCAACCGAAATTTACTGTACTTGCCACTTGTCTAAAAATATGAAGAATGGACGCTAGATGAGGGTACGGTGATTGATGAGGATCACTGAGGTTTTTATTCGTCTGTTATGCACCTTAAAAATGCTTTAAAAAATCTTTTGCAGACTTCTCTGTATAACTTTTTGCCGCATGAACTCCGCTAGATAGTGGTCAAATGGTTGATCACTGTTCGGGTGCCGGGGATTGGATGTGCGAGCCAATTGGCGACCGCCAAGAAAGCTTAGTGGGTCATTTGCACACTTGTTACTTGATCGTACTTGGCATGACTAAGATGCATTTTAATTCAAAGTAACTAAAATTAATTAAAAGTAAATGAATGAACAGTTAATTAGCAGTAAATAATAAAAAAAAACAATTATTTTACTATTTAAATAAATATACAAGTATATATCATAATATTCATAAAAAATGAAAGCAAATTAAAGGACGAATCTACATTAAGAAATACACAATATAGAAACCTAATTATTATTAATTAATGCTAATTAATTCACTACTTAATTAACATTTATTAATTCTTTAATTAATTATTACTAATTAATTCACTAATTATTACTTATTTGAACTCGATGCTTACAAAATTAATACAAAAATTAGAACGAATAAAACACGAGGAGCGAACAAGTAAAAGTGTGCAAATGACCCATTGTCTTTCTTGGCGATAGCCAATTGGCCGCACTTCCATTGGAAGAATCCGTCGGATATCCTTGAAACGAGGGGCCTGATGGCCGAGTGGCTATAGCGCTCGGTACCACAGATTTCGAGTTCTAGTCCGGTGGTTTTATGGATGTTTGTAGTGATTAGAATCCGCTTTAAACCGTAGGACCCAGTCTAATAAGATCGTAGATCGTTATGGGGATAGTGTTTAATGAGTAACAGCTTTTATTGGTGCAGCCCACTTTGGGCTTCTCACAAGGAAATGGTCAATACGGACCAATCCTTGACGCAATAAAAAAAAAAAAAAAAAAAAAAAACTCAAAAACATTCAAGCGAAATCTTTCTTAAATCAAGCGTTGTTTTTTTTATCTTTGGCATTCCAATCTCTGAAGAAATTCCTATTGTAGCACCCGATCCGTACCGCAAGTAATGTTGGAACCCCTTATCCCAAAAGTAAAAGTTCAGCTTAACAAGATATTGCATTGAAGAATCTCGATTAGCTCACTAGAAGGAGAATAGCAGAAATTAATCCTATTGAATTCTAAAATTTCAGCGTTCTTAAAATAAATTCATAGAATTGAAATTGTATCTACTTTCACATGCTATGATAAAGTTTAAAAGTGTGACTGTTTTTCCATGGATACTCATTTGAAAAAAATATATATATATTATAAAAATTGTAATTTTGTAACGGTCAAGCTATAAATAAATTTTAGATAGAAAATCTATTATGTTTGCTATTAATGTGGTAAAAAATATTAATTAATTAATTAATAACACCAAATAAGTAGTTAAAAGAACGATAATTATTAATAATTATAAAAAATAATAAAGAGCCGCCGAATAGTGGAACAGAAGAAAGTAGAAAACCCCGTAGTCCGGCGGAGAAACGGGTTCTAGCGGGGGAAAAAACCTCGAGTTACCATATTTGGCAACTATCGCCCATTTGGCGAAGGGGGGAATTATCAAAATTGTTTGTCACTTAATTTTCCCCATCCCCATTTTAAATTGTCAGAAATTTTCATTAAAAATTTCTGTTTTATGTGAAAAGGTTAAGGGTTATCATTTTTTAGAAGCTTCATCTACTTACAATATTTTAATCTTTTGCTTGTGCACTAATGAAAGTTTATCGATAAAAAATAACCCTAGATTCTCTCTGGAGTCAAAAAAGTTTCAGAGGTAGAACTCAAGTCAATGGGAAGCCTGCTGGCCTTTTTGTCCATTATTTTCATCATAACAGGAAAAGGAATCTGTGTTTCTTACATTTAATAGTAAATTTAATGAAACATATTTTTGTTTGTTAAATGTTAATGAAATTATTTAATTATCAGTAAAGAATTGGGTTCTTACGTATAACACCACCGCAGCAGAAGTTGTGCCAAAATAGAGACAGTTGTGAATCTATGTTAAACTCTATATCGCCCATATTTTCTACCGAAATCCGATAGACTACTTTGATTTTAAATAAAAGTGTTTCGAATTTTGAAAGTGTTTGCGCCACCAGATTGGCGCTACTTAAAAATCGCCAAATCTGTAGCTGCGGTGGCGTTAATACGTAAGTACCAAGAATTGTAATAAATTTAATTTTAAGTGATATTAAATTTAATTTATTATCAATACTTATTTATTCACTATATTTGAAAAGATTTGTTGCAAAAAATTTTTTTCTATTTTATAATTCTATGTCTTGTAACATCACAATAGATTATATTTTATGTGTTTTATGATAAAACTAACTTTCCAGGCAACAAGAGCATGTGTTCAGGAAACAAATGTACCTATGGTTGTAAGCCTAATCCTAAGGGTCCCACTTGCTTCTGCGGTGAAGGCAAGGAACCTGTTGGAAACGAATGTATGAGTAAGTGAATTTTTGTCTCTTTGATCTCTTAGAATTACCTTTCTGTTTTTAAAAATCATTATGTTCAAACAATAATGAAAGCACAGATATACTTTATACATTTCCTTTTTTTTAAAAATTTCTTAAAATAGGAAAAATTTTTTAAAAATGTTCTTTAATGAAGAGAATTCTGTCTCTACCTGTTATATCAGAGAATAATAAATTTGCCCTGCATTTTCTCATGAACAAAAAATAAATTTCTTATCTTAACACTAATATATTGATTTAAAAAAATAAAAGAGAATATTTAACCAACTATATCTTAGCAAATTTTTATGATATTTTAAATGAAAACAACAACATGTGTTTGTTGTAGGTGTTGAAGATAATAAATGTGAAGATGAGGATTTGTGCGATCAAATCTGCTCCAAAAGGGGTATCCCATGAATGCTCATGTATCGATGGCTATAAAGTCAAAGGACGGAAATGCATTGCCATCAATGGTAAGCTTAAAATTTGATATAGTTTTTATTTGCATTCAATTCATTTTCTTCATTCATGAAAAATTTTTTATTTAAAAGCATTAACTTCTTTTTAAAAATGGACTTCAGTCATTACATTCCAATATCTATTCTCAGTTCCTTCCAAGGTTCCTCCAACTCTGATTTTCAGCAATTCTGCCAATCTTCAGCACATTTTTTGAATGGCTCACTCACCGCAACAACAGTGTTGTTAAAGTTCCAGAAAAGTCACCTTTAGATTTTGATCACAGAAATGAAACAATTTGCTGGGTAAGACTTGTTTTTCCCCTAAAAATTTTTGAACAAATATTTGATAAATTTATCAGAAATAATTCATTTTTGTTTCATTTCTAAATCCTTTTATTTTGAAAGAAAAAAAAATTAAACTATCTTATTTATTATTAAAAATGTTATAATACAGAAAAGGGAACAAAATTGTTTTTACTGTCTTTAGTGATAATAAAAATTCATATGTAGTTTGAAAATCAATTTTAATATGCATTGAAAAACTTATAAATGAATGTACATAAAATATGTCCATATTTAATTTTTTTTACTATATTATTTAAGTGTTCAGAATTGTATCTAGCCATGACTTTACTATTCATAAGATTGCAAGTTCTGAGTTGTGGCTACTTTGAAAAGCATAAGTTTGTTTCTCATCTTCACTTAACTGCTACCAAAAATGATAGATTCATGTGTGATTTGGCAATTTTTTTTGTCATTATGGATGTTTTTTCGAATTTCCTTACTCATTTTTATTATGAAAGTGTTTGATCAGTTTCTCATATGAAGACCTTCTCTTTACGCTAAAGCAATGTTCTTTTAATAAGTTAATCATCAAGTTAACAGATTTTATTTGCTAAAAGTTGGATGAAATAAAATAAATATCAAATTCATTTAAAAATTTCAATTTATCAAGGGGTCTGATGGCCGAGTGGCTAGTGCTCAGTACCACAAGTTTCTGGTTCAAGTCCCAGCGGTGCTGTGGATGTGATTCAGAATACACTTTTAAACCGTAGGCCCGAGTCTAATAGGATTGTGGGGTTATGTTTGTAGCATAAATGAGTAACAGTGGTGCAGCCCTTGCTTATGGAATAAAGATTAACTGTCTATGTATTGCCAGCTGCAGTAGAATTACAACATTTAAATTTATTATTGTGATTTATCAATTATTTATTCTATAGAACCTATGAATTTCAAAATCCTAAGTGATAATTAAATTCCATGAACACTACTGACCTTAGATGTTATCTTTGAAAAGATTAAATAAGCAATGATATTGTTTTATAAATAACCTTTTTAATTGTTAGTAATCAATTAATTTTAGTAATCGAATTAATTTTGAAATCACATGAAAAAAATCATTCTAAAATCATGTTTTCTATTATTCACCCTCAATAGTATGAAAACCATTTTTAAACTAGAAATTTTTTCAACTCATATTATTTTAATTTCTGGTAGATAGCATCATATTTATATATTTCATTAAATGTGTAAAATTATACTAAGTTACTGAGAAATTCATTTTTTTTTTTCAATTCAGGCTGTTACAGGAGGAAATTCATCGGGCTTAGAATGTTGCAAATCTTTCAACTTTTCTGTGCAATGGAGATTACAACTACCTCAATTATATGCGCAATCAAGTGATTTATATTTGCATTTTACTACCTTTATAAATATTTAAGTTAATATTTTTGATAGGGAATTTGGCTTGCTTTTAACTTGTTGTCAATCTATCCATATATATAACTCATCCACATATATAACTCATCTATCCATATATATAACTCATTAATAAAGTTTTTATAAACACACAGACACACATATATAATTTAACAGTTTATTAATGAGCTGCGCATTTTCCAGGGTCTTAACACTCTAGTGTATCCAGCATAAAATAAATTTAAAAAAAAATGGTGTTCATATTTACCATTGAAGCAACATGTTAATTGATTTATCTAGAAATAGAACCGTAAAAAAGTGAAAAGTTAGTTGTGATTAATTGCTTAAATATAAAAATAGGACTTATTTAAAAATAAAATTAATTTTTAAATAGTTATCAACATTTAAAGTAACCATATCTGCATGGAGACATGGATAGTATTAAAAATGATGAAAAAATGGAAATATTAGAAATGATAAAAATATTTTTAAAAACTTTTCAATATTGAAATTAGTAATATGTCCTGAATTAAATTAAATTGTATTTTAAAAGTAAAAAATGTGTTAATTTTTTATCAAAATTAAGAAAAACTGAGAGGGTGTCATTTTCCTAGATGAAGAGTTTTTTTTTTTTTTTTACCTTGATTTCTGTACATATTTTTTAATTGATTTGTTATTTTAGTATTTATCTTATTTTTGTAGTTGTATATATATATATATGTGTGTGTGTGTGTGCGTTTGTATGTTTAGGTATCATATAGCAGAAATTAATTTTCAATTGTTATAATATGTTACAATGTATATTATTTTATGTATACTAATATTTTTAATTGTATTTATTTTTACTTTTTTAAAATACTTTCACTTTCTCACTGTTTCAATTTTTTTAAAAAGAAAAAAATAAATATGTGCCTTCAAATAAATACAAATACTGTTGAATGAATTTACACATATTTATTTTTCAATTGTAAGTTTTATTTTTCTAATTCATTGTTTCTTAAACTTGCATATTAGTTACTGACTTTTTAGGTTACATGCAGCATAAAGGTATTGAATTAATATTCTTTCTACTATTGAAACAGCAAAGAA